>PISX010019092.1:0-31779 GCA_004024625.1 Mellivora capensis
GACGGGACTGGAAGAGATTATGCTGAGTGAAATAAGTCAAGCAGAGAGAGTCAATTATCATATGGTTTCACTTATTTGCGGAGCATAACAAATAACACGGAGGATATGGGGAGATGGAGAGGAGAAGGGAGTTGAGGGAAATTGGGGGGGAGATGAACCATGAGAGACTATGGACTCTGAAAAACAACCTGAGGGTTTTAAAGGGGCGGGGGGTAGGAAGTTGGGGGAGCCAGGTGGTGGGTATTATGGAGGGCACGCATGCATGGAGCACTGGGTGTGGTGTAAAACTATGAATTCTGTTACGCTGAAAATAAATGAAATTAAAAAAACAAAAACAAAAAACACATTGAGATACCACCTTAAACCAGTTAGAATGACCAAAATTAGCAAGACAGGAAACAACGTGTGTTGGAGAGGATGTGGAGAAAGGGGAACCCTCTTACCCTGTTGGTGGGAATGCAAGTTGGTGTAGCCACTTTGGAGAACAGTGTGGAGATTCCTTAAGAAATTAAAAATAGAGCTTCCCTATGACCCTGCAAGTGCACTACTGGGTATTTACCCCAAAGATACAGATGTGGTGAAAAGAAGGGCCATCTGTACCCCAATGTTTATAGCAGCAATGGCCACGGTCGCCAAACTGGGGAAAGAACCAAGATGCCCTTCAACAGACGAGTGGATAAGGAAGATGTGGTCCATATACACTAGGGAGTATTATGCCTCGATCAGAAAGGATGAATACCCAACTTTTGTAGCAACATGGACGGTATAGGAAGAGATTATGCTGAGTGAAATAAGTCAAGCAGAGAAAGTCAATTATCATATGGTTTCACTTATTTGTGGAGCATAACAAATAACATGGAGGACATGGGGAGATGGAGAGGAGAAGGGAGTTGAGGGAAATTGGAAGGGGAGGTGAACCATGAGATACTATGGACTCTGAAAAACAACCTGAAGGGTTTTGACGGGGTGGGGAGTGGGAGGTTAGAGGAGCCAGGTGGTGGGTATTAAGGAGGGCACGTATTGCATGGAGCACTGGATGTGGTGCGCAAACAATGAATACTGTTACGCTGAAAATAAATTAAAGAAAAAAACTTGACTATAGGAAGACTTCCATTTTTTTCCTTTCTCCTCTGTCAATCATACTGATTGTTTACAAGTCTCATCTAGATGGTGCTGGACCTTGAGTCTCAACTGTATGTAACCATCATATGTTTTCCCCCATTTGGCTTACATGATTAATAATTTTTTTCACAAATTCGCCGTTTTCCTAAAATATAACTACTCTTGCTTAGCAATCATTTAATAAAATGGGTGAAAAAGAAAAGAAGTCCTTTGTTCAAGTCATTAAATTCATAATACCACCTTGGGTCAACAGGAGGATAGCATATAATAAAGAATTATATAATTGAAAGAAGGGAAACAAAAGCCTTAAGCGAAAGGGTTCCATAATGAATCTTAGGACAGGTTTCAGAGAAAGAAGCAGCTGGAAACTCATGGTAATAAAACATGCTGGAACCTACTGACAAAAATATGATGATGAAGCATTTTCAATATGTTCAGATATATGGTCATTCAGCAAACATATGTTTCAAAATGCTTGAAGATATTTAACAGGATGATTTAACAGAATGATCTGAAAAACTACAATCGTAAGTCACAATAATAGCTATATTTTAATTACTACTTTTCATTTAGAATTTAAGAAATGCAACATAAGGAACATCATTTCTTATGAATCTTGCTGAAATATGAGCTTTTTTTTTGGAATGACTAGGATTTTTTTAAGTAAAGTGTAAAAATGTAGGAGCTTGACACCATTTTACTTAAGGTCTAAATATTTTAAAACTATTATGGAAAATGACCAAAGCAAAGGTAGGTTTACAAATGTAAGTGCCAGAGCTAATGATTTGATACAATATACTATGGAAACCTCATGGTGTAGTAACTAAGCAACAGATTAGCAACTGAGGTTTAGCATCTAATTCTCATTTTTCCCCCCTGGGTGCTAGCTTTATATTTCATCAGCAAGCTATATAATATCATGTTAACTTATCCAGGTAAAGGGCAAAAATGGTGCAAATAAGCCAAAAATAGCAATAAGTTCCTGTCATATTTAATTTTGAAATTGCCTTAATTTTACAATAGAGTATGTCTGAATACAGTTGCTATGTTAAGCTATCCCAACACCTCACAGATACCTGATGAATTTACATATACAACATTTTGAAAAGCTGTGTTTTTTCTTTCTACTACCCTGTTTAACCCATCCTTGTCAAACGACAGAAAGAGAAATACTGCATGATCTCACTTGTATGTGGAATATGAAATCATTCAACGCATAGAAGCAGAGAGTAGAATGGGATTGCCAGGGAATGGGGAAGTGGGTAATGGAGAGGTTATGGTCAAAGGGTACAAAGTTTCAGTTATATGAAATAGGTAAGTTGTGGAGATGTATTATACAACCATAGTGTCTATAGCTAACAGTACAGTGTTGTATACTTAAAAATTTCTAAAAGTGTAGATCTCATGTTGTGCTTTTACCACACAAATAATAAGAATAAGAACAAGAACACACACACAAAAAAAGAAGAAGAAAAGAAACCTCAGGAGGTGATGGTTATTTTCATGGCCTTGAGGGTAGTGAGAGTTTCACAGGTATATATTTACCCCAAAGTCATCAAGTTGTGTACATTAAATATGAACAGCTCTTTCTATGACAATCTTATCTCAATAAAGTTAGGTATTTTTATTAATTTTTTTTATTTTTTAATAAACATATAATGTATTTTTATCCCCAGGGGTACATGTCTGTGAATCACCAGGTTTACACACTTCACAGCACTCACCATAGCACATACCCTCCCCAAAGTCCGTTACCCCACCAAGTTAGGTATTTTTAATGAAATGGTAATGATACCAACAAAATATTTACAGCAGAGAATATGATAACGCCATTAAAATGTTAATAAGTTTCCACAGATGAACAGATGTACATTCCTTCTTTTTCTTTGATAAATGATAAATGAAGATTACTAGTTTTTTTTTAACCTACCTATAAGCATATTGTGATTAGTAACTAAAGGTGTAGTCATTCAGATGCTAGCAGAAAGCCACTAACTATTCTACTTCACTGCCAAACCTTTATTTCTCCCTAAAACTGAAATGCAAAGTGTATTTGTCAAGCTTTCTGGATGCAACAATGGTATTTGACAGCTTCTGAAAATGTCACTATTGACTGCTGAGAATAGGAGTTGCTGAGCCATTTGGTTGATCCAGGCATTATTTAGTGAGTGTTTAACAATTTTAACTCAACATTATGAATGGACTTAATATAAACTAATATAAATTAGTTCAGTATGTATCATATGCTGACATATACAGTCAACAAAAGTGACTCCTCTAGTAGGTTACAGATGTAAGGTAGTACACTATTCTGAGGGAACACAACAGGAAGTACACAAAGAATGGTTTTGTTTTCCTTATTAAATCTTATATTTTGTCCTTCATTCATTTCGATAAACAAATCTATAGTGATACCAATCACCAAGCATAAACAGAAGATGCCAGGATATATGAGATGTAGCAACTTCCATTAGGAGCTCTCAGGGAAATGCAGAGACAGGCATTTAAATAAATAAGTACAATATAATAAATTAAGCATTGTAACTGAATTGTGTTTTTTTTAAGTGTAGTCGAAAGAGGAAGGAAGGACATAACTAGGCACAGGAAATGGAATAAAGCTTCACTGAGGAGGAGGCATTTTAACTCTTATAGAAGAGTCGGTCCTCCATCAGCACCAAGATGATAAAGTTAGTTGAGGAAAGAAAATTCAGGACTGGAGGAGCAGTATTTGGGAACAGCATGATATTGGGCTTCAATACTGTTTTACTTTAATTTTTGTTTTGTCATAGGATAAGAAACAGAAAAAGCAATAGAGCCAAGAAATGTGAACTATAAGAACAAAAATATGAATTTGGAGAGGTACAAACTTAAGGAAAGGCTAAAGGACATATCTAAGGCTGCCTGGAGATGCTTTCTTCAAGCAAGCTGCATGTCCCAAAATAGCGGACGAAGAGGTAAGAAAACAGCTTATGACAGAGGCAAAAGAATTAAGACCTGAATTTTTGACGCTTCACCTTGACTTGTAGATGCTTCTAGCTGAGTGGTTTTATAGAATGCTTGGTAGGTAACAAAGACTCCAGAAATACAAAAGGGTACTCACAGAATAAGAATCTCAAATATCAAACAACAGAAAAGACTATAAGGAACATTAAGAAAAATGAATTTTTCAGACATGCTTATTCTAAAAGTACATAATTCCAATGTTACTATTTCTGATGGAACCTAAATTCCTTTGGTTTGTACCTTGACATTTAGAGCATTCTCAGATTTTCACCGAGACCTAAGTTATTTAGTCACTAACGGTCTAATTCTGTAGAATTTATGGCCTTAATTCTTGGCTATATTGTGGAACTGCTTTGCTTCACCTGTCTGACCTCC
The DNA here is from genome assembly GCA_004024625.1 of Mellivora capensis. NCBI lineage: Eukaryota > Metazoa > Chordata > Mammalia > Carnivora > Mustelidae > Mellivora > Mellivora capensis. The sequence continues at coordinate 4,501 of PISX010019092.1, forward strand.
TGTGTCTCAGTTCAACCATGTGCTAGCTGGGGGCAAATCTCCGTGAAAGCTCATAACGTGGTTCAAGACAGGCTGCTGGAGTTCAATAAATATTGATTGATGGTAATAGAGACAGTATCACTCTTCTTAGATATGTTGTCACTCTGCCTGCAGGAAATCACTGAGAGACTGTGCTGACAGTTTCCATGGCAGCAGAAATTAAGTGCTAGCAAACTTAAAGCTACACAAAAATCATGGGAGAGCATCACTCCGAACCTTGCATCATTCATGACTTTTTGTATTGTCTCAGCACAAAGAACAGACTAAGAATTTTCAATATATTTACACTGTGAACAGTAAAACTCTGTGATGGCTATGCCATGGCTTCATTGGGATTTTAATACATCAAAGCCAAATTATAAATTGTTGGAGTGCAAAAAGTGGAGGCATATAGTCCTTTGTCATGTTTTAGCCTCAAGCCACAGAGGGGAGAACTTTTCTGGACTTTTCGAGGTTACACTGTAGAGATTATATCCAGCCTCTCTCAACACATTATCTGCACCTTCCCAGGGCTAATGTGACCAATCTTACTGGTCAGAATCTGATATATTAGGCTACATCACTAGTTGAGGTACCATTGTCTAAAAGGCATCTCTCATGTTCAGTTTCTTCTAGAACTTTTCGTATCTATCATCCTGGATGTTTTCCATTTGTGACTGCATGAGTGCCATCCTTGCAACTGTTACTGATGGTCCTGAACCTGCTTTGCAAAGGACCAGTTCTCATCTTTTCTCTCTTTCTCATCTCTTGACATGCTCCTGGGACTATAATGACAAAGACAAATCTATTCCAAGTTTTACTTCATCTTTAAACCTGAGCCAAAATATTTTTAGCCAGCTTTTGCTATTACTTTCCATTATTGTGTATGATACTTAAACCAGTAGAATGACCAGTTTGTGATTCTTGAACATGTTCATTATCAGAACCCTAGAGTGGGAGGCACCAATGGAGTATCTGGACTCTCCATTTAAAATTAAAATTCTTGATCCAATATACTACAGTAGCAATAATAACTAACATGCCAGGTATTCCTCTCAGTATTTTACTTACACTTACCAGCTAATTCACTTATTCAAACAATTGTATGTGGTAAATTACTATTATTATATCAATTCTAAATACACAGACATTGAGGCACAGAAAGTCTAATAATTTGCCCCAGGTCTACAGTCATAAGTGTCTGAGACAGAAGTATAAACTCAGGTAAAACTCAAGAGCCTAAGTTTTTGTGTGTCTACTGTGTGTTTTTTGTGTCTATTTTGTGTCTCTTTGAATCCCACCTCATGAGTAAACTAAAATGTACTAAGATGGTGAAACTTACAAAAAAAAAATCACAGCATCTACCAATCATTTGGAGCTTTTCAAACTGCTGAAGCCCAGAGAAATGGAAAGAATAAATAAGGGCTCTACATTCATGATCGAATACATTTAAAAATACACACAAGAAACATAAGAGAGAATTAAAAAGATAAGCATTATACTTTCAAAGGCTATTTACCTTTAAAAAGGGTGTGTTTCATAGAGTTTTCTGAACCTTTGAAGGTGATATCAAATAAGTTTGAAACTTTTGTTTCTTGTTTTGGCAAATTACTATAATAATGCACCTCAGTAATAATACCCATGGTTGGCTTACTGAGAAATTTTTAACCTTAATACCCATTGTTATTAGTATTTGAGAATATGTGAATTCTTCTATACTTCTGGGAAATATTAAAAGATAAAATGACATTTCAAAAACCTAAAATTCCCTTTGGCCCAGGAATACCATTTCTAAATATTTACTCTAAGGAAATAGAGAAATATAAATTATTTAAGTACAAAAGTAATTATTGCATCAGTAATGTTTAAATACTAAATAATTAGAAATCATATAAATCTCCAACAAGAGAAATTTGCTTAAAGTATCTAAGTATAACATACTTTAACAGAAGACTGTGCAACCATTAAACCAGAAATGTAGTAATATTCACTACCTCTGTAAAAAAGCAAGCAAAAGACAGTTGATACAAAATAATCTCAACTTTTAGAATGAAAATGTGATTAAAAATAAGAAACATGAAACAAAATATCAGTAATACTCTAGACTCTTCTTCATATGGGATATATATATTTTTAAAGATTTTATTTATTTGACAGAGATCACAAGTAGGCAGAGAGGCAGGCAGGGAGAGAGAGGAAGAGAAGCAGGCTCCCCGCTGAGCAGATGCGGGGCTCAACCCCAGGACCCTGAGATCATGACCCAAGCCCGAAGGCAGAGGACTTAACCCACTGAGCCACCCAGATGCCCCCATATGGGATATTTTTATTCCTTCTTAATGTTTACCCCAATTCTGTAAATTTGCATCAATATATATCTGTTTTCCTCAGAATAAATTAAAAATGTATATAATTTGGTTTTAGAATAGGTCAGAATCTGACATATTCATTAGAATATATTTCAAAGCAAAAAAATATGGCTATAATATTTGTTATATCCTATTTGCTATTATAACTATTTATAAACTCTGACATACGTCATTAGTAATGTGAATTAAAATTGTGTGTAATTATGGCTATAATGCTAAAAAAATTAAGGCAAGAATAATAGATAAAGCAAAAAGACTTTGAACCATTAATAATCCTTAAACATTCTAAAACAGAAGTCACTGAATAACATTCTTCGAAAGTAGAAGAATCTAGTATGGATTAAAACTTAACCTTTAGGAAAAGACAAGAACAAGAGGGAGAAAAAAAAGAAAGGATAGGATAGAGTGATACAGAGAGGGTAAATAACTCTACTCATTGAATTGAATTGGTTGCTTTTTTTCCCAAAACTTGTATGTGTAAAATCTTGTCTATGAATAAATGCAAGGGTCATCAAAAATTAAGAACCAAAATTTCTATTTCCAAGTTGGAAAGCACAAATCCAACACATCCCTTTTTCCAATCAAAAACAAAAAAGAAAAAGAAAAAGAAAATGTTTGTGTACAATACTAGAGAAATATTTGTAAAAAAAAAATTATTGGATGCATTTGTGAGCTGAATAATAAACTAAGAACAATTATATAAGACAGTGGGAACACAGAATTAAGGGTTGTAATACAGTCAAGGTATCCTTGAAGCCATTTGTTGAACCAAATAAAGTCAAGTTTAGTTTTTCCTTATCTTGAGGGTCCTGAAAATATAGAAGACTAAACAGACACACTACATTTAGGAAACTAATAGAAACAATTCATTCTTCCTGACCCCCTACCCCCTTCCTCAAAAGGTTATGTGTATGTTTGTGAGGGAAGGGGAACAAATCACCTCCCACCCTCTAGGGGAACTCAAGTCTTTTTTTTTTTTTAATGGCTTTACACACACACACACACACACACACACACACAACCGATTCATGGAGAGTGACAGAATATGTATAAGACAGGAGACAGCATTTGAGACTTTATAAATTCTGAGTGAAGGTTCTTGGGTCACTGGACACAGGAAAAATAAGGATATTGAAGCAAAGTATCTAAAAAGAAAAAGAGAGGGGCTCCTGGGTGGCTCAGTGGGTTGGGCCTCTGCCTCCGGCTTGGGTCTTGATCTCAGGGTCCTGGGATCAAGCCCTGCATTGGGCTCTCTGCTCAGCAGGAAGCCTGCTTCCCCCATCCCCTGCCCAGCTCTCTGCTTGCCTCTCTGCCTACTTGTGATCTCTCTCTCTGTCAAATACATAAATAAAATCTTTAAATAAATAAATAATAAAAAGAAAAAGAGAATATTCATATAGGATGTCCTATGTAGAAGCCTAAAATCCTAGCTGATGTAAAGAGCAATAAAAGACTCGACCTTGTGTCCAGTCTTCTGTTACTCTGTAAATTATAGTTAGTACCAGAATCCCTGCATAAAAAAGCTGCTTAAACATTTTTTTTTCTTTTCTAAAGATTTTATTTATTTATTTGACAGAGAGAGAGAGAGAGATCACAAGCAGGCAGAGAGGCAAGCAGAGAGAGAGGAGGAAGCAGGGTCCCCGCTGAGCAGAGAGTCCGACATGGGGCTCGACCCCAGGACCTGAGATCATGACCTGAGCTGAAGGCAGAGGCCTTAACCCACTGAGCCACCCAGGTGCCCCTGCTTAAACATTTCTAATGGCTATTTTATCTGTCCTTGCTTTGGCAATAGAAATCAAGCTGATAATCTGGAATTTCTAGGAAAATATCACTGACACTACCCCAACACACACATATGTGAGGTTATCAGAAGACTCAGGAACACTTTTCTGGTGGACACTATGTCAGGAAGGGTTGTGACCACATATGACTGCTCAGCTACTGAATATCCCCTCCCCAAGTGATGGTTAGAGGCATACCCTGTGAAGAGGAGCAGGGTAAACAGACCTACTCACGTAACACATACATAGTTACTGAATATTATCTTCTTCCAGCTGTACTCTGCTCAATTATCATATTTCTAAAAACATAACTTGAAAGCAAGGGTAGGGAGAGAAAGAAAGCTAACATACATGGGATGCCTACTTTTTACCAGATACTATCCTAGACAAGTCTATTACATTACCATACTCAATAACATAACTGTGTTAGAATTTTACTCATTCCCATTTTGTGTACAAGGTAAAGTGAGACAGAGTGAATTGCCTAAGACTTTTTTAAGCTATAAACAGAAACAGAGATTTGAATTCATTTCTATTTGACTATAAATGAAATACACTATACCAAAGGATAACACAATCACTCACTGAGAGCATGTCATGTTTCAAGCCTATGATAAATAAATTACATTTTATCCTTATAACAATAATGCAAGTGTTATTGTTCCCCATTTTACAGAGAAGAAAAACAAAGTTTAGGGGATTAAGTAAAAACCAAGGCCACATAGTTTTGGTGACAGGAGTCAAGACAGAAATCCATATCTGTGTGACTCTAAAATCTACTTAGCACTGCTTTTTCCTTCCTCTGTATTTACACTTCTTACCTGCAAACTTTCACTCATACTGGGACTTGTCAGATTTTTGGCTTTGACCCCTTGAGTTTTAGGATAACTAAACAGAATTAGTTTGCAAACTCAATGACATCTTATTGACCTCAGTATTTCAATACCAGGATGGAGTTTATAATAACCTGTCTGGTAATGATTCCCTGGAACCTGTAGTTCAAAACTTTAGTGTTTATTATCTTGTTTTAATATGGAAAGACACTCTATAAAAAACTTGAAAGGCCTCTCCCCAAACAAATAGGTAAGGTTATAGAAATTGGTGATGGGGTAGAGAAGTGAGGAGTTTGAATAATTTTATTAAGCAGTGTTTGGCTCAGAGAAAAGCTGGTCTGCGTGTAAGAAGGTTAATATCAGTCTTGGGCTGCAAAGTAGATTCAGAGTCATTTATGAAGATAAATATGGAATGTTGTGTCCAGAAATCCCTTATGTGGAACTCAACAAGACCGCATCTACACATCAGAGACTCAGATCACTTAAACATGAGTAGGCTGTGGTGTACTGTAGTGTACTTAGTGAAGTGGTATCAAATGGCAATGTTTCTGAAAGTCTGTAGTTTTATGGTTTGTAGAGATAAGTTCTGTCCTTTTTGTTAATTAACAAATGTGGTTTTTACAGGTTCACAGGGTGGAGTATGCAAGTTTTCAAGCCTACTTCAAAAAATGGATATTTGTCAAGACTAACAAAAGTCATCTCTCTTCTCCAAACTGCATCAGTTCCCAGCACCTATCTATCATAAAAACATTCCCACATCCCCAGTGTCTAAAATCCCATGACAAGCAAGGAGGCACTCTGCAGACATCATCAGGAGAGGAGGAGAGGACAGGAGATTGAGTCACTGCAGAATGATGTTACTGAGAAAAGTGGAGGCTCCCTGGAAGGTGAGTAGGGCACAGCAATGGGCTTGTGTGGACTGGGAGATATAGTCATTTGGCAGTACAAAAAAAAAAAAAAGAAATGAAATGCAAAAAAAGACTATGACCGTCTCGCCTCTTCTGTAAGTCAGTGGGAAGAGGAGGAGTGGTCCTTCACTGGAAAGTTCTCTACGGGATGTTTCGATGTCAAGGCATCATTAGCTTCAGAAGAAGAGAAGGCAAAAATCACTGAGGAGGAATGTAAACGTTTCTCTCACTCCAAAGCACAGTGGAAAAGACTGGCAGGGAAAATAACAGCAGACTAGAGGTCTTTGGAGGGGAGAATGATAGTAACTATGATCTTTCAGCTGCACAAGAGTTTAAGAGGTAAGATGTTGGAGATACAACCAAAGGAATTGATTAAGTGTAAGAGAAGAGAATTCTAAGGTAAGTAAATGTTGTATTTCAATACAAAATTTTAAAAAAACCTACAGTAAAATGTAGTTATTGGAAAAATATATATAATTTACCATTCCCAAGTTACAAACATCCTGGATGTGGCAGAAACTACTGGACGGTTCTTGACTCTTGCTCTGTACTCATCCCTTCTCTCCTCTAATAGAAGCTCCATTTCCAGCTGGGCACATGACTGGGCAAACAGATACCACATTCCCAGCCTCCATTGCTGCTGGATGTATCTCTGTGACTCATTTATGACCAACAATATAAAGCAGAAGTGAAGTGTAAACTTTCAGGAAATGCTCTTTATTGCTCTTATTTTTCAGTTCTTTTGCTTGTGATAGCTGGAACTCAAGCAACATCTTGGATCATGACATCAAATCCACATGCTGAGGAAGGCCAACCAACAACATACAAGGCTCCCTGATGATTTTGTGAAGCCATCATACCAAAGCTGGACTGCCAACCTCCGGTCATCTTCTTTATGAGCAAGAGTAAGCAATTTGTTTAATCCACTGTCATTTGTTACTTTGCCACTCACAGTCACACACAACCATAGGTGACACATTAATAGCAAAACCCTAGTATTGGATATTGACTTTACTACATTGTGCCTCCCACTAATGCCAAAGTAGGGTAGTATGAAATGGTGAATTGGCTACAAAGACAAATTAGGAATAAAACATAACATATAATATTCTTAGAAAAAACATGGCACCATATTTGAACTATATGAAGACAGAATATGAGTCTAATTTTTAAAATTGGAGGCAATAGAGTGAGTATGAGTGGTCAAGAGTATATATTCTGGAGGGGGGCCCTCAGTGGTGCAGTTGGTAAGTGTCTGACTCTTGGTTTCAGCTTGAATTGTGATCTCAGGGTGGTGAGAACAAGTCCCACCTGGGCTCTGTGGTCAACTCAGCCTGGAGTCTGCTTCAGTTTCTCTCTTTCTCCTTCTGCCCCTCCCCCCCCAAAATAAATAAATCCTTAAAAAAAGTACATATTCTTGAAATCAAATCCTTCTCTCCCACCTACTGTGTAAATTTAGCGAAATTATTTTGTTTTGCTTTGCCTCAATCTCCACATCTGTAAAAGGAAAATAATTACAGAACCTATTCTCTAGGATGGTTGTGGGAGGAGCAAATGAATTAATACATGTGAAAAGCTTAGCACAATCCCTGGTGAACAGCAAGCGCCATTAACCAACCTATCTAATAAATATTTAATTTCCCTAAATAGCTACATTTAAAGTTTGACAATAGAATGAACTCTTAGAGAGAACAAAGTTAATAGGGTATGGCTTTTGCTGTTATTCCATACAGTACTGGAAAAGAGAATTTATTACCCATGAGTTATCTTTCACATGGATCATTTCAAATGTGTAGGCAGAACTGGCATAATTCAATTTTAGGTCTGCAAATGTCACTACAACTGTCAATGAAAACTCTAAAATATATTTAAGGAAATAAATCTGGAGTATCTTTTTCTATTAAATTGGTTGCCTCTCAATGTTGACTGTTTAGTAAATAATGAATAACTTTTAGTAATTATCTGATATAATTTTCTTATCTATTTTCTTGATATACAATTAGCTCATAAAATAAGTCTGGAAGTCAATGACTAAATATTTTTTAAAAAGGTCTTCACACTATTTTTAAATTTCCTGCAAGAGGAAAAATTATAATTTTCTCAAGAACTTTCCAGATAATGTTACAGATATGAAACTCTTTAGCAGTTTTTTAACCTATCGATTTTTGTGTAAACCAAAACCAAACAGGGATATGAGAACATCTTTTCAGTAAAGTGAATAGGCTATAACTTTGTGACTGGCAGTACCACAGTCAAGGATACTCTTTTCCCTTCATGTTCCTTTATTGTCAGGTATTATTTTTTTGCTGTTGTTGATATATTACCTCAGTCTTTAAATGGCTTCTCTCCCCACACTGTGTGAAAATATGCTGGCCAATTGGAGTCTTTGTCACCAGTCAGTATACTGAAGATAAATTTATAAATAGAAGGTTTGAAAGGGCTAGCTGGGAAAATACAAAAGCTCAAGGAGGAATCATGCAGGATGAGCAGCTGGCCTTTCTTCTTCTTGTAGAATTCCAGTTTATAAACTTCCTCTCTCCATGAGACTTTTGCACCATACTGGGAAACTTCCAAATATAACTTCATTACAGAACCTTCTGAAGAAGCTAAAAAACATCCATGCTGATCCACAGTATAAAATGTATGACGTTCAATATTTGTCAAAACATTTCACCTTTGTAGCTGCTGAGCCTATAATGACAAGGACTAAGAACTGGTTGACAACAGGAACACAATTAGTACTCACTGGAGAAAGCTGAAGGGAAGTTTGAGATGAATCTTTAGAGTTGAAGACGTATTTCTAAAAAACAATAAAACAGTGACTTTTGGATATTTAAAATATATTAAAATAATTTTTCAGTATTAAATGCCTTAAGTATTCAAAAGTTCGGATTCTTTCTTCCTCAACCCACAGATCTTGATAGTCAATAACATTTATTAAGTTCCTTTTGTACTTGGAACTTTACTGGGCATCTTCTATTTTATTTTTGCTCAGAGATATATTTTATCAAATTCTGCCCATTCTGAGCAAACCCAGACTTGTGGATGCTGAGTGCAGATCATAGCTTCTAGTCTGGCCAGGCAAGATTACTGGAAAGATTTAATATTGATCTGTTCAAGCCTCACAATGAGTATGGGGGCAATTAACTGAAGGAGTCCTTTTAAAAATCAAATGGGATAACTCAATTAGAAGCATGACCAGGGCATACCTGAAACTGTTTTTCTCCATTTGCTTTAGAAATTTAATTGAGTGAGACTTTATTTTTAAATTCTGCTCCCATCTTCTTTTCAGAGTTCTGTTTAAGTTACTTTGAATACCAGAAATCTCTCAGACTCAATACAAAGGCTGAAGAAGCAATTCTGAAAATGGACCAAAAGCAATGGAAGTCAAGTAACTGTAACTTCAGTTGAAATCACATCATCAGATGAATCTGGTGAAAATGCCTCTGCCATTAGAACTGGCACAGCTGCCACTACTCTCACTGGATACCACCACTGCTACCAGGGTGACCACCAGTGTGTGTGGAAGACATGGAGTTCACCACTGCCAACACTTCCATTATACTTTCTAGCCACCATCAGTGAAACACTGATATTACCATACATCATCTAAACACAAGATGCTACTGCCACCACCCCAGACAGAATTCTGACTGTTGTTTTTTTTTTTAACTTCCTCTGAACAGCAGGATTATATAGATAGGCGCATGTGATTGGTTTAAGTCAATAACTCAATTGTTATCTGAGAAAAAATTTGGAGAGGAAAATACATTTCCTCTTCATCCCAACAAGTTTGGGATTTTCATAAATGACAACTGCAACTACTAGAAAATATGTTCTTAAGTAAATATTAATTATATACTGAGAAATGAGATTAAAATGAATTATATACAATATTTAATATAAGAGAAAGCAAAAAAGAAGAGAAGAAAAGAAAAGAAAGAGAAAGAAGAGAAAAAGACACCAAGAATTGTGTCTTGGATTAGGAATCTTAATATGAAGATACCAATTCTTCTCAAGTTGATCTATAGATTCAACACAATCCCAGCCAAAATCCTTGTACCCAATTTTGTAGATATTGACATCTGGTTCTAGAGTTTATATGGAAAAGCAAATACCTAAAACTAGCTATCAAAACACTGAAAAAGGAGAGCAACGCTGTAGGACTCACACTATTTTATTTCAGATTTTACTATAATGCTACAGTAATCAAGTCAGTGTGGTACTGGCTAAAGAATAGATATATAGAGCAACAGAACAAAATTAAGGCTAGAAATAGACTCACAAGAATATAATCAACTGACCTTCAAAAAAGGAGTAAAGGCAATTCAATGGATGAAGTATTATCTTATCAGCATATGGTGCTGGAACAATTGGACTTCTATATGCAAAAACTGAATCTAGACTGACTTTACAGCTTTTACAAAAACTAAGTCAGGATAAATCATAGAATTTAATGTAAAATGAAAAATAATAAAACATCTAGAGAAACAGGTTTCCATGGGCTCAGGGATAAGGTTAGAGTTATTTGCATGAAGTTCAGTCAATTTTTTAAAAACAATGGAACTACTCTGCAGAATAAACTTTTGTTTTTTATTTTAAATAATGGTGGATGTATGACAGTGCATTTGTCAAAATCCACAGAAATCTACACTACATATATTGAACCTTAATGAATGCAAATTTAAAAAATAATTTAGGAGTTTGAGGACTCTCATGATAGAATATAGAATGTGATGAAAGAATTTAACTGTTTTATAAATGTATGAAACAACCTAACTGATGGGTTTGAGGGAAAAGGTGCTGACCTATATAACTTTGGAACTGAGCTGGGCTCTTAAGTATAAAACCAAAAGAAATTTTACCCTACTTGATAAAAATGCTTCCCATGGAAATATGGATTACAATTTAGGTATGGCTTTACATATATACTGGAATTGTTTAGTAAATGGAAGGCAGATGATGGTAGCCAGGTTTATTGCTGTTTGAGTTGGAATTTAGAAACAAGCAATGGCAGGGAGGCTTGAATGACAGGAATCTATGTGGTAATGGATTACAGTTGTACATGTCAGTATGAACTCATGTTAGCTTAATATAGATATACAGATGGCTATATATGGTAATATTTTACAGATATGTGTATGTACACAGGTCAGTATACATATGTTAACTTGCTCTAATCTGTGGAGGGGTTCTAGAAGCAATAATATCCCAATAACAGTGAGAACATCCAATGCCCAAATCATGGTTTCTAATACCATCCCCCAATAAAAGGAACCAGGGCTTCTTGGAGAAATGGCTGATCCTATAATCAGGACAGGAAATATAAATGATGAACCTAAGGCATTTTATAATACCAAAAATGTAGGAAAATGCTTCAAAAGATTCACAATAATGGAATATATCAAAGGGGCCCAGATGTCAACTGAAAGACCTTAGAATGGCCAACATTGGAAAAACTTCAGCAACAAAATAAAGTAGTATTGGATTATGACCCAAAGCATAAAATAAAATATTCATGAGTCCAGGGTCCTATAAATAAATGATTGATTGAATGAATGAATGAATGGAAAGAAACAAATCTCCAGAAGAATTTCAAATTATGTAGATACTTTGCCCTCAAGCATAAGTCCTCATTTGTTAAGTGTGGGGGACACAGCATTTCCTTCTAAGAGTACAGAATGGAAAGGGGTGGGGAAGAGTGAAAGAGTAATTTTAAAGTGTACAAATTGGACAAACACTATCAGTCTGGTGATCAAGTTTAACATCCATAGCAATATCATGTTAATAAGTATGTATGCTTGATATGATGTGACAAAAAGGGGACTTCAACTCTGTGGTCTTCCTCACAAATATTAATGACTCTATTATAATCATAAGAAAAACATTAGACAAATTCCAAATTAGGCACAGCCTAAAAAATATCTGACCAGTACTCTTCAAAACTCTGAAGGTCATCTAAAACTGGGAAGCTGTCACATTGGGAAAAAAACTAGGGAACCATGAAAACTAAATATAATGAGGTACCCTGAAAAGGACATTATGTAAAAAACTAAGAAAATCTTCATGAAGTTTGGACTTTAGTTAATAATAATGTATTGATATTGGTTTAATAATTATATTAAATTTACCTTACTCATGTAAAATGTTAATAACTGGATATGGGATAAACGAGAATTTTCTTGAATCTGTGACTTATCATGTAATTTTTCTGTAAATCTAAAAAATGTGCTAAAATAGACCCTGAGATTTGGAGTAGTTAATTTGTTGTCAACAATTTTCCTACTTTAGAATGCTAAATAGTGAAAGCAATGAGGCACAACAAACCCAATACCAAGTATAGCTATGATAAATAATGATGAAGATAACAGCCAGTAGCAGGAATAGAGGTTAATAGATGAACTGGAACAATTCATCATCAGAGCATACAACGAAAGAACAGGTGTGACTTTAATCAATCCTAATGCCACATTGCCATAAAACATATAAATCACATGGCAAAAGAGAAATTCCCCAAACATGAAAAGGCCAAAAATGAAGTTCTAAAATTGCTGCAAAGATAAAAGGAATAGATTCCAGGTCACCTGTTTTTAAGTTTTAAACATGCTTCTCCCAATTTATAGAAGTAACAGATTGGCAGGAATTAACAATAAGGTTAAATCCTGAATTTACCACTTATATGACTTTTGCTCAGTTATACAAAGAAAAGTTTCAGTTTCTTAATCTACAGTTGAATATAATTTCTTCTTTGGAGAATTGTTATTTAAAGATTAAAAGAGTAAATGTAAGTCAAGTGCCTGACATGAGACCTGTGAAATAGCAACCCTTCTGTTTCATATTTATGAAGCAAAAATTATTTTAAAATACATTCTTATGTATTCCAGAAACAAAGAATGAAGTCCATCTAAAAGAAACAGAAGCCAACTTGAAAGAGCTCCCAGTGGGCAAAAGCTAGAACAATTTGAGCAACACATTTTTTTGATGTATTGGCTCTCATCCCAAATTATAATATAAATATAATTTAGTTGACATTGATAGTAATAAAAGATGATTAAATAAATAAAATGATTAAATGAATGGGAGAAAAGGGACAATTATCACTATAGAAAATTTCAAATATTATGTAGATAGTACCTCCTTCAGGAGGTGATGCTTAAGTCTTTTGTCCTTAAATGTGGCCTAGACTTAGTGACTCATTTCCAATCAATAAAGTATGATTCCAACTATAGAGCATTCTGCAAAAGTCAAAATTATGGAGACAGTGAAAAGAGCAGTGGTTGCCAGAGGCTGGGAGTGGGGGTGGGAGGAAGCAGAGATGAATAGGCACAGCAGAGGATTTTAAGGCAGTGAAAATACTCTGTATGATACTATAATAGTAGATACATGTCATTATATGTTTGTGCAAACCCATGAACATACACCACTAAAAGTGAGCCCTAATAAAAAGTATGTGCTCTGGGTAATAATACTGAAAAAATATAGATTCATTGATTATAACAAATGTACCATGCTGGTAATAGGGGAAACTGTGCATGTGTGAGAGTTTACGGGAAAATCTCTGTACCTTCTGAGCAATTCTGGCTCTGAATTTAAAACTATTCTAAAAATTAGGGGCACCTGGGTGGCTTAGTGGGTTAAAGCTTCTGCCTTTGGCTCAGGTCATGATCCCGGGGTCCTGGGATGAAGCCCCACATCCAGCTCTCTGCTCAGCAGGGAGCCTGCTTCTCCCCCCCACCCCCACCCCCGCCTCTCTGCCTACTTGTGATCTCTCTGTCAAATAAATAAAATCTTAAAAAAAATTAAAATTAAAGTCCACATAAAAATGGATAAAGTATGGAAATGGAAAAAGACTTTAACTGGGTAATGAAGAAATCTGGCAGTCACAATCTAAACTAAGTGACCAAGATAAACATTAGTGATATTTGTGGATCTCGTGCAGCTCCTGATATGCTGAGACGAGGAGGTACTTCATCTCCTTGGTGCTCTCTGTAGAAGTCATCAAGCCAGTCCCTCGTGGGGAAATATCAATCAAACACAAACTAAGGAATGTTCTACAAAACACCTGACCAGTATTCCTGAAAATGATCAATGTTTTAAAAAACAGAGTCTGCAACCTTGTCTTAGATTGGAGGAGATGAAGGAGACGTGAAAACCAAATACAATGTGATCTCCTCCATTTGATTCTAAAACAGAAAAAGGCATTAGTGGAAAACTTGGTATAATTCAAATACAGTCTGCAATTTAATTAATATGATTTACCAGTGTTAATGCTTAGTTTTGACAAATGTACCATGTCATGTAAGAGTCCATTGTTAAGTAAGTTCTTCCATTAGGTGAAGCAAAGTGAAGGAAATATGGGAATTCTTTGTACTGTTTTTGCAAATGTTGTGTAAATCAATAATTATTCCAAAGTGAATTTATTTTTTGAAAAATAAAACACTAAATTCTGGTGAGGTAAAAGATTAAAAATTTAAAAGAAAGAGGCATCAGACTAAAATTTATGAATGAAACATTAAGACATGTTGAGGAACTAAGAATTTTAAAAAGCTAATGTATGCACATATTTATGTATACATTTGTAATGTATATCGGTATTTATATACATATGTGTGCATATAAATTCACTTTGGAGATAAATGAAAAAGAGGAAATATTTTAATTTTTATTTTTTTTAAAGATGTATTTATTTAAGAGGGGTTGGTCAGAAGGGAGAGGCAGAAAAAGAGGGAGAGACAGAATCCCAAGCAGACTGCCCGCTGAGCACAACCCTGAGATCATGACCTGAGCAGAAATGAAGACTCAGATGGTTAACTGATCAAGGCATGCAAGCACCCCTAAAGGAAATATTTTAAAGGATAACTTTGTGTCTGGAGATGAGAGAGAATTGAGTGGATAAACACTTTGAAAGAACCACTCAAAAGTAAAATTTGTAAATTAGGTGCTTAATATTTTGAAGAAAACTTCAGAAACCTCTGATGTTGGTGTTTGTTTTGTTTTTTAATTTTAAAGAATAAACTACACATAGATCACTAACATCATTAAATTCTGAATTTTTTTTTAAATTTCAAATTATGGGAGGATTAGTTTTCTGGTTTAAAAAAGAGTCATACTAGCTGCTCTTAACACAACTATCCCAAACCCTCACCCCAAATATATAAATTTAAATAAGGTTAAAGTAAGATCAAGAATCAACATTTTGACTAAATAAATAAAGGAAGGAAGGAAGGAAGGAAGGAATGATTACTTGTAATGCAAATGACACAGATTTGAAACTTCTAACTTTGTCCTATTTGGCTATTGAACTGGTGAGGCAGCCCACTAAATAGGTCTTTAATCCATTCCGCCAGTCTGTCCTTGGGTCAGCAAACAAAACCGAAATGCTGGTTCTTTTTCCTGGGTGTGGGAGCTGCTCTTAAAGTTGGCTCCTTTATGCCCTTATTTATTCTCTTTGTTCTTGTTATACCAGACTGTGGGAAGCAATTAGGTGGGAATTATCAGTTTTGGCAGTAGTGATTTAGGAGATGGTGGTGTAGGTGGTCATGGAGAAAGTTGGTTGTGGTAGTGGCATATTTAATTCTGGGAACCATCACCCCTCCAAAGCAAGCATCCTCAGAGGAGGTAGGGGACAGTTGAAAAGTAAAAACTCCATAAGCAAGAGATTTGGGCATTGTAGTTTTTTCATATTTTTTCTATCTGTTCAAAATAGCAAAAAGACATGAGGTAGAGCCTAGGAGATAATTCCAGATGTGCATTATCTAGAATGTTCTGGAATGTTCTAGCAGTTGTATACATCAACTTCTGATTCAGTTATCAATGTGGAAAGAATAATAGAACAGAAACCAATTGAATGAAAAATGGGTAAAGCAATTCATGTAGCTTATCTGTGTGAAAACACTTGACAATGAAAAAACAGGAAAAAAACAGTACGAGCTTGATAAATATTCTGAACATAAAAAGAAATAAGCATCATTTAATATCCAGAAGAAAGAATACATTCCTGAGGTTGATCCCCTAGTTTTGACACAAGAAATTCTTAGAAAATGTGTACTTTAAAATCCAAAGAAATAAAAAGTAAGAAATACTAAATAACAGAATGATGGTTGTTGTGTGTGTGTGTTTTTTTTTAAACAGATCTTCTAGTGTTCCCAGACCCAATTCTGTGGGAATGGGTTGTGGGAATGGGTTCCAAGAAACTCTGGGACACCAGTAAGGTATCCAAGAATTCAACTCAATTCTACCCAGAGATAGCATTGGATCTTGCATGTTAAGGGTTCAGTCCTATAAGATTGGCCCCACCCCCTACTTTGGAGGCCAATTTGCAAGCCTCGGGTCATTTGCTTCTGACCAACCAGCTACAGATTGGCAATTCAACAACACCCTCCTTATGTTTGATTAATTTGCTAGAGTAGCTCACAGAACTCAGGGAAACACTTAGGCTTACTAATTTATTAAAGGACATGATAAAAGATAAGAATCCACAGCCAGGTAGAGAGTGGGGCCATTCTTCCCACATGTCCACGTGTTCACTGACCAAGAAGCTCTCCAAACCCAAACTTTCTGGGTTTTCACAGAGGCTTCATTATATAGGCACAGTTAATTAAGTCACTGATCATTGGCCCATTCAGCCTCCAGCCCTCTCCCCTCCTCCAGGTATGGGACGAGAAAGTCCCAACCTTCTGATCACCTGGTTGGTTCTCCTGGCAACCAGCCACACCTATGGGAGGTGTTCCAAAAGTTACCTTTCTTAACATAACAAAAGATCCTTTATCACCCTTAACCCTGGAAGTTCCAAGGGTTATAGGATCTGTGAGCTAGGAATGTTGAACGAAAACCAAATATACATGAGGAATAGATTTTGGTATATGTCTTATAAATCACAGCATCACAGTGGCTATCTACTGTTTCACTGGCTCAGTCTCATTTCCCTTTCTCTCTTACAACAAAAGCTTTTTTTTGTAACCTGGAAATGCTCTTCTCTCACAGAGTGAGACTGTCAATCACCTGCTGGCTTCCGTGCCTTGTAAAGCCAACCAGTTAGGGTCATGTGATAGCCCCATAACTCAGATGCATTGTTAGGTCCAGGGGTGGTCAATACCCCAGAGCAAAAGTCCTATTTTCAGGCATAATATAGAATCTTGGAGAGAAGGAATCTTTCTTTCTGAGATTATGGGTTGCAGGGAATCATATAAGCCAGATAGGCAGTGATTATATGCTCATAATTTATCTCACAATCACAATGACAAGTGAGCTCCAGGTCACAGTTGAGAATACTGAGACTCAAAGAGATTAACCCATCTTCAAGTTCAATCAGGAATTAAGCAGAACTTTGGGAGCTCTCCAAAGGTATCATTAGCTTTTATTATTAAGAAAATGACACAAAATTCTTTATTTTCCTTCGTTTGACCTACTGTTCAACTTTTGAAGAATTTACACTATGCAATAAATTATCACAGAAAAGACAGAGTTAACTATTCCTCCAAAAGTCATTTAATCTTGCTCAGACTCACTTCTATGCCTAGAAAAAAACCAGCGAGAAGAGCATGAAGTAATACCCTCTTATCATATGTAAGCTCAAGAATGTGTATGCCTTAGATTTAAATAGTGCCTCTCTATCAACCACATTGTCTCACACTTTCTTAAAGAGAACAGATGTCCTCATTTCAAGCCCATCTTGATTGCACAGTGTTGTTACTACTGCCATGTACTCTGTCACAGCCTATGTCAGCCGCTGAGTGGTTACCTAAGCAATATCTGCCCTTGACTGTGAGCAACAATATTGGAAAATCCCTCAACTGCTTTTGCTTTTTTTTTTTTTTTTGCCTCTATTCTGTTTTCACTCTTCAGGCTGGGATGATGTATGAAGATATAGCCTCTGACCACACCTTAAGCAATCCATGTCAATGGTATGCCAACCCCCCACCCCCCAATAAGCTGAATTCAGATCTGAATTCAGAGAATTCAGATTCTGTGCCCGGGATGACATTATTAGCCATGAAAACAAAGCTGTCTTCAGCAGCCCACCTGGTATTAAAATGTATGTGACAGACTCTTACTGATTTGCCACCTGTCAATGAATCATTTGGCAGGGAATTTTCTCCAATGTTATAATTTAATTTTCACATATGCCCACAACACCTAGCCTAAAAGCAAAACAAAGATCTGTATTAAGAACTGATATATTCCAGAAATATTCATTAAAATGACTCTTATCAATTTCCTTCTTTTCAAATAAGAAACTATTCAGAGGCAATAAGTTAACCCCAGGTCACAAAATAGCAAGAGACAGAACTGGGAATCAAATCCAAGCCTGGTAAACCCAGGGAAAAACTTTCTCTGTACTCCATCTTCTTCTTAGAAATATGCGACATAGGGGTGCCTGGGTGGCTCAGTGGGTTAAGCCTCTGCCTTCAGCTCAGGTTGTGATCTCAGGGTCCTGGGATCAAGCCCCGTATCAGGCTCTCTTCTCAGCAGGGAGCCTGCTTCCTCCTCTCTCTCTGCCTGTCGCTCTGCTTACTTGTGATCTCTCTCTGTGTCAAATAAATAAAAAGAAATCTTTAGAAAAAAAAGAAAGAAATATGTGACATATATCCTAATGCATCTTTTTTGTTGTTGTTGTTAATGTACAAAAGAAGTTTAAAAACATCCAACCTCCATGAAATATGTGCTATTATATGGAGCACTGGGTTTGGTGCATAAACAATGAATTTTGGAACACCGAAAAAAAGTAAAATAAAATAAAGTTCAAAAAATATGCAACCTCTGTAAGGCTATGAGTATTTACAGGCTCTCAAAACATATTAGACCTTAGAGCTCATCTTTTTGCCCTGCATTTTAGTGGAATAAACTTCCGTGATGACCTGACAGGTGATTGCTCAATCTTTGAACACTCCTGGGGGTGCAGCGACAAAGAATACACTGTATTATAAAATAGCCCATTCAATGTTTGGAAATTCCCAAATGTAAGGAAGTTTTTTATTCACATTGAACAAAAAATTTCCCTATGTTAAATATCTATCTTTTCTAGTCTCGGGTCACGCTGTATTAATATAGTACTTAGCTCACCTAATGATCCCTGCAATATGGAAAGACAGTGATAATGTTTCCCAAAGTCTGCCTTTAGGCAGGATTAACACTACACCTCTAAATGGCTCTCCACGACATGGCTTCCAGTCTCACTTCTCTGGCACCTATATAAATATAATATATCAGCTGTGGACTGACTAATATAATGGCAGGAGGGGGGTAATCTCTCACAAATTGTTCTAGATGCTATATTTCTGTTTATACAGGCTAAAATTAAGTTCTCTACTCTTCTACATGTCAATCAAGCCACATTGTTGACTTGTTTATAGTAAGTTTGGACTTAAAACCCCTGATTTCATATAAATAGCTAATAAGTCAGAGCAGTGCATGATAGTTAGTATTTAAATTAAGATGGGAGTTACAATTATCCTGTTTAGATTATATATTGTTAGTTTTAGTACCAGCTGAGTATTTTTCTAAGATTATGATTCTTAAAAATCATAATACTTATTATAACTAAGAGATACATTGTAACAAGTCTACAATTTCTCAGGCATTATCAGTCTTATCTAATAAATGCTCACAAAAACCCTACAAATTAGGTATTATTCCCTTTTTACATATAAGGAAAGCTAGAGTCAGTTATTATTAAGGTCTCACAAAGCAAGTACATGTTGCAGTGAGACTTAAATCCAGATGTGTGTCTGATTCTAAAATCTTAGTTCTTTTAAGTATTATAGTTTTTATAGCTTTATGTCACTCCACAATTTGACTCATTTGTCTTCTATAACTTTATTCATTAGTGATAAAATTTGAAACAAAAAAAATCAGGATAAAATGCAAGTAAAGACTCCTTATAAGGCTGAAATTTTGCTTGATTTTATCTATCTTACTTTCAAGGATATAATAATAGTCTTGGCCAAATGCCTTACAGAATTTCAAGTCACTTCACTTATTTTGTAGCTCTATGAAACTATTAATTTTTCTTAAAAAGTAGAAGTGACCATATGTTATTCTGATTTATTTTAATGGTCAGGTTGTATTTTTTTTTTAAGTTTTTATTTATTTATTTGAGAGAGAGGGAAAGTGATCAAGTAGAGAGAGAAAAAGAGCATGAGCAGGGGAGGGGGATGGAGGGAGAGGGAGAAGCAGACTTTCCGCTGAGCAGGGAGCCTGATGGGTTCCATCCCAGAATCCTGGGATCATGACCTGAGCTGAAAGCAGACGCTTAACTGACTGAGCCACCCAGCTGTCCCACTCATGTTGCATTTTAATTATTACTATTCCCATTTCTAAATATTTAAAAACATGTATTTAACAATCTGCTTTAAAACTTTGCTATATTCAATATTAAAGACATTCAGTTCATTCATTTGTTTCTTTATTCCTTCCTTCCCTCCACACATAAGAAACACATTAAATACTTACTGTATTCTGGGCAATATGTTTGGTGCTAAAAAACATATACACAAACAAATCAGGGATTAACAGATTAGTATAAGAGAGACATGTTAACAAGTAAATATAGCAATTTAGCATACATTGTAAAAAATTTGTATAAAGTATCACAACAATTTTAAAAAGAAATGTATAATCTAGTATGCATGTTAGAAATGCATGACCCAAAATGCATAATGGGGGTCATGAAGTTTATATTTGAGCAACAACTTTTAAAATTAGGAGATACTTTCTGGGTAGACACAGAAGAAGGACAACTCAGAGGCAGCAAGAGAAGTAAAATTACAGAAGTGGAGATCAGTGAATTATCAGCTAAAGATAAGACATAATAGCCAGTGGTATATTTTGAAACATCTTGTAATCTATATTAAATATCTGGTATTTGGGGGCTGCCTGGGTGGGTCAGTCAGTTAAGCATCTGAATCATGGTTTCAGCTCAGGTCATGATCCCAAGGTCTTGGGATAGAGCAGAGAGGGGCTCTGTGCTCAGTTGGGTTTGAGATTCCCTTCTTCATCCTCTGCTCTTCCCCCACTTATATACACTTTCTCTGAAGTAAATAAATAAATATTTAATATACATGCATGTGTGTGTTTGTGTGTGTATATCTGGTATTTCTCATGGGTCACAGGAAGTCATCAAAAGATTTTAATGCAATCATATTTGTATTCTTGAAAGATAACTCTGTCAGCCATGTGGAGAATAGATTTGAAGATGAAACTAGAGTTGAGACAACAAATTAGAAGGTTATTGGACTAGATCAGATAAGAAATAATGAAAATCTAGTCTATGAAATTGGCGGAGAGAGACTTGTGAACCATAGTGTGCCATAGGTATCATGTTTAACAGCATGGGCCCAGGAGTTGTATGTTCACTTACTAGCCACATAATCTTGGATAAACTAATAAATTTCTGTCTCATTGTCCTCCTCTGAAAATGGAGCTAAAACTGATAATGTATATTAATAATTTAGGGTAGTCTTCAAGAGATCTTAGTCATAAATATATTAACACTATCATTAAGAAGAAGTATCAGGGAGGAGTCAAGATGACCAAGAAGTAGCAGGCTGAGACTACATCAGATAGCAGGAGATCATCTAGATAGCCTATCAAACCATTGCAAACACCTACAAATCCAACAGGAGTTTGAAGAGAAGAAGAGCAACAATTCTAGAAACAGAAAATCGACCACTTTCTGAAAGGCAGGATGTGCATAGATGTGAATCCAAAGCGACGGGAATATAGACTGCAGGGGGAGGGGCTGGCTCCTGGCAAGCAGCAGGAGGCCAGGGAGATGGGAGTGATTGAGTGCTTTTCTTTGAGGGCACACTAAGGAGTGGGGCCCCAAACTCTCAGCTCCTCCAGGCCGGAGGTTGGGAGGATGCCATTCTCATTCCTGTCCTCCAGAACTCTACAGAAAGTGTTCAGGGAACAAAAGCTCCTGAAAGCAAACCCGAGCAGATTACTTAGCCTGGCTCCTGGTAAGGGCAGTGCATTTCCGCCTTGGGCAAAGACACTTGAGAATCACTAAAAAAGGCTCCTCCCCCAGAAGATCAGCAAGAAATCCAGCCAAGACCAAGTTCACTTACCAAGGAGAACAGCGGAATTCCAGAGGAGGAGAAAGCAAAGCATGGAATTCATGGCTTTCTCCCCATGATTCTTTAGTCTTGCAGTTAATTTGATTTTTTTTATTTGATTTTTTTTTCTTCTGCTAAGTTTTCTTTAACTTTTACCATTTCCTTATTTAACGTTTTTTAACTAGTTTATCTTAACAATACCTTTCATAAAAAATATAATAATAATCTTTTTTGAACCTTCATTATTATACTCATATTTTATCCTTCATTGTATCTAACTTTATTTTTTGTATACACATAGGGTTTTTTCTTCTAAAAAATTTGGGGTACAACTTCTTCTAATAGATCAAAATATACCCTAAATCTAGCTCCAGGCTTGTTCTAGTCTCCAGCCTGAGTAAATTATCTCCACTTTCTTTTTCTTTATTATCCCAACCAACTTACTTTATCAACTCATTTTTTAGAAATTAAAAAAAAATTTTTCATCTTTATAGGCATATTCCATCCATTCATTGTGCTTACCCTTATATATGTTTTACATTCTTTAAAATTTTGGGGGGTAGTTTCTTCTAAGAGACCAAAATACTCCCAAAATTAAGTGGGTGACCCTGTTCTAGTCACCAGTCTAATATATATATATTTTTTTCTTTTTATATTTTTTCTTTACTTGTTTTATTTTTATAATTTTTTTTTCTGAACTTCTTTTTATCCCCTTTCTCCCCCCCACGATTTGGGGTCTCTTCTGATTTGGGTAAAGCACATTTTCCTGGAGTCTTTGCCACACTTTCAGTATTTTATTTGCTCCTTCATATATTCTTATCTGGACAAAATGACAAGGTGTAAAAACTCACCACAAAAAAAAGAACAAGAGGCAGTACCGAAGCCTAGGGACCGAATCAATATGGACATTGGTAATATGTCAGATGAAAAGTTCAGAAAGACAATTCTCAAGGTTCTAGCCAGGCTCAAAAAAGGTATGGAAGATATTAGAGAAACCCTCTCTGGAGATATAAAAGCCCTTTCTGGAGAAATAAAAGAACTAAAATCTAACCAAGTTGAAATTAAAAAAAGATATTAATGAGGTGCAATAAAAAATGGAGGCTCTTACTGCTAGGATAAATGAGGCAGAAGAGAGAACTAGTGATACAGAAGACCAAATGACAGAGAATAAAGAAGCTGAGCAAAAAAGAGACAAACAAAGACTGGACCACAAGGGGAGAATTCGAGAGATAAGTGTCACCAAAAGATGAAACATCATTAGAATAATTGGGATTCCAGAAGAAGAAGAAAGAGAGAGGGGAGCAGAAGGTATATTGGCGAGAATTATTATAGAGAATTCCCTAATATGGTAAAGGGAACAAGCATCAAAATCCAGGAGGTGCAGAGAACCCCACTCAAAATCAATAAGAATAGGTCCACACCCTGTGACCTAATAGTAAAATTTACAAGTCTCAGTGAAAAAGAGAAAATCCTGAAAGCAACCTGGGACAAGAAGTCTGTAACATACAATGGTAAAAATATTAGATTGGCAGTGGACTTATCCACAGAGACCTGGCAGGCCAGAAAGAACTGGCATGATATATTCAGAGCACTAAATGAGAAAAACAGGCAGCCAAGAATACTATATCCAGCTAGGCTATCATTGAAAATAGAAGGAGAGATAAAAGCTTCCAGGACAAACAAAAACTGAAAGAATTTGCAAACACCAAACCAGCTCTACAGGAAATATTGAAAGGGGTCCTCTAAGCAAAGAGAGAGCCTAAAAGTAGTAGACCAGAAAGGAACAGAGACAATATACACTAACAGTCACCTTACAGGCAATACAATGGCACTAAATTCATATCTCTCAACAGTTACCCTGAATGTAATTAGGCTAAATGCCCCAATCAAAAGACACAGGGTATCAGAATGAATAAAAAACCAAAACCCAACAATATGCTGCCTACAGGAAACTCATTTTAGACCCGAAGACACCTCCATATTTAAAGTGAGGGGGTGGAAAACAATTTACCATGCTAATGGACACCAGAAGAAAGCTGTGGTGGCAATCCTTATATCAGATCAATTAGATTTTAAGCCAAAGACTATAATAAGAGATGAGGAAGGACACTATGTCATACCTAAAGGGTCTGTAAAACAAGAAGATTTAACAATTTTAAATACCTATGCCCCTAACATGAAAGCAGCCAACTATATAAACCAATTAATAACAAAATCAAAGAAATACATTGACAATAATACAATAATAGTAGGGGACTTTAACACTCCCCTAACTGAAATGGACACATCATCCAAGCAAAAGATCCACAAGGAAATAAAGGCCTTAAATGACACACTGGACCAGATGGACATCACAGATATATTCAGAACATTCCATCCCAAAGCAACAGAATACACATTCTTCTCAAGTGCACATAGAACATTCTCCAGAATAGATCACATCCTGGGTCATAAGTCAGGTCTCAACTGGTATCAAAAGATTGGGATCATTACCTGCATATTTTCAGACCACAATGCTCTGAAGCTAGAATGCAAGCACAAGAGGAAATTTGGGAAGAGCCCAAATACATGGAGACTAAACATAATCCTTCTCAAGAATGAATGGGTCAACCAGGAAATTAAAGAAAAATTGAAAAAAATCATGGAAACAAATGATAATGAAAACACAACAGTTCAAAATCTGTGGGACACAGCAAAGGCAGTCCTAAGAGGAAAATATATAGCCATACAAGCCTTTCTCAAGAAACAACAAAGGTCTCAAGTAAACAACTCAACCCTACACTTAAAGGAGCTGGAGAAAGAAAAACAAAGAAAGCCTAAACCCAGCAGGAGAAGAGAAATCATAAAGATCAGAGCAGTAATCAATGAAATAGAAAACAAAACAAACAAAAAAAACAAACAAAAAACAATAGAACAAATCAATGAAACTAGGAGCTGGTTCTTTGAAAGAATTAATAAGATTGATAAACCCCTAGCCAGACTTACCAAAAAGAAAAGAGAAATGACCCAAATAAATAAAATCATGAATGAAAGAGGAGAGATCACAGCCAACACCAATAAAATACAAACAATTATAAGAACATACTATGAGCAACTCTACACCCACAAATTTGACAATCTGGAAGAAATGGATGCATTCCTAGAGACATATAAACTACCACAACTGAGCCATGAAGAAATAGAAAACCTGAGAAGACACATAACCAGTAAGGAGATTGAAATAGTCGTCAAAAATCTCCAAACAAACAAAAGGCCAGGGCCAGATGGCTTCCCAGGGGAATTCTACCAAACATTTAAAGAAGAATTAATTCCTATTCTTCTGAAACTCTTATAAAAAATAGATATGGAAGGAAAACTTCCAAACTCATTTTATGAGTCCAGCATCACTTTGATCCCAAAACCAGACAAGGATCCCATCATAAAAGAGAATTACAGAGCAATATCCTTGATGAACTCAGATGCGAATATTCTCACCAAAATACTAGCCAATAGGATCCAACAGTACATTAAAAGGATTATTCACTACGACCAAGTGGGATTTATTCCAGGGCTGTAAGGTTGGTTCAACATCTGCAAATCAATCAATGTGATACAATACATTAATAAAAGAAAGAACAAGAACCATATGATACTCTCAATAGATGCTGGAAAAGCATTTGACGAAGTACAGCATCCCTTCCTGATCAACACTCTTCAAAGAGTAGGGATAGAGGGTACATACCTCAATATTATCAAAGCCATCTATGAAAAGCCCACTGCAAATACCATTCTCAATGGAGAAAAACTGAAAGCTCTTCTGCTAGGGTCAGGAACACTGCAGGGTGGCCATTATCACCACTGCTATTCACCATAGTACTCAAAGTACTAGCTTCAGAAATCAGACAACAAAAAGAAATTAAAGGCATCCAAATCGGCAAAGAAGAAGTCAAACTCTCACTCTTTGCAGATGATATGATACTATATGGGGAAAACCCAAAAGACTCCACTCCAAAACTGCTAGAACTACTACAGGAATTCAGTAAAGTGTCAGAATATAAAATCAATGCACAGAAATCAGTTGCATTTCTATACACCAACAACAAGACAGAAAAAAGAGAAATTAAGGAGTCAATCCCATTTACAATTGCACGCAAAACCATAAGATACCTAAGAATAAACCTAACCAAAGAGGCAAAGAATCTGTACTCAGAAAACTATAAAGTACTCATGAAAGAAATTGAGGAAGACACAAAGAAATGGAAAAATGTTCCATGCTCCTGGATTGGAAGAACAAATATTGTGAAAATGTCTATGCTACCTAAAGCAATCTACACATTTAATGAAATCCCTATCAAAATCCCATCCTTTTTTTTTTTTTCAAAGAAATGGAACAAATAATCCTAAAATTTATATGGAACCAGAAAAGACCTCAAATAGCCAAAGGAATATTGAAAAAGAAAGCCAAAGTTGGTGGCATCACAATTCCAGACTTCAAGCTCTATTACAAAGCTGTCATCATCAAGACAGTATGGTACTGACACAAAAACAGACACATAGATCAATGGAACAGAATAGAGAGCCCAGAAATAGACTCTCAACTCTATGGTCAACTAACTAGTCTTCGACAAAGCAGGAAAGAATGCCCAATGGAAAAAAGACAGCCTCTTCAACAAATGGTGTTGGGAAAATTGGACAGCCACATGCAGAAAAATGAAATTGGGGACGCCTGGGTGGCTCAGTTGGTTAAAAGGTTGCTTTCGGCTCAGGTCATGATCCCAGTGTCCTGGGCTCGAGTCCCACATCTGGCTCCTTGCTCGGCAGGGAGCCTGCTTCTCCCTCTGCCTCTGCCTGCCACTCTGTCTGCCTGTGCTCTCTCTCTCTCTCTCCTTCTCTCTCTGACAAATAAATAAATTTAAAAAAAAGCTATTAAAAGAAAAATGAAATTGGACCATTTCCTTACACCACACATGAAAATAGACTCAAAATGGATGAAGGACCTCAATGTGAGACAGGAATCCATCAAAATCCTTGAGGAGAACACAGGCAGCAACCTCTTTGAACTCAGCTGCAGCAACTTCTTCCTAGGAATATAGCCAAAGGCAAGGGAAGCAAGGGCAAAAATGAACTATTGGGACTTCATCAAGATCAAAAGCTTTTGCACAGCAAAGGAAACAGTTAACAAAACCAAAAGACAACTGACAGAATGGGAGAAGATATTTGCAAGCGACATATCAGATAAAGGGCTAGTATCCAAAATCTATAAAGAGCTTAGCAACTGAACATCCAAGAACAAATAATCCAATCAAGAAATGGGCAGAGGACATGAGCAGACACTTCTG
>PISX010019093.1:0-38967 GCA_004024625.1 Mellivora capensis
CAGGCCTCTTAGGCATTAGTGGGAAATACAGTATTTGCTGCTTCTATATTGCCACATAGTGAAGTTCTGGATGTGTCTCAAAGCACTACTGGGTTTTTAGCTTTAAACTGTTACTGCCAGATATCTCTGCATCAGATGAATCACATTCCTTTCTGCACATAGGACCCAGGAAAATAAGTGGAAGACAAATCATGAAAATTTTCCACACACTCAAAATCATTTCCTACTTCAGAGTTTCAAGGTGACACTAAATTGGTTAACTCCAGATTGGAGGAGAAACCTTTGCTAGGAAGCAGGTTTCTTGGCAGGAGGCACTGGAAATGTCCACTATGGCACAGGATTGAGAATGAATATTTACAAGAAATTGTGCCCCTGGCATCAGAGCTGCCACGTTTGCAAACTTCTAAGCTTCATAGGCAAGCTAGGTGTCACTTTCAGAGATGGGAGCCCGGGTGCCTAAATGGATTATTCCCTCATACACGTGATTGCAGAGCACCAAAATTAACTTCTTGCTAGCAGATTTCTCCCAATTGTGTTCAAATTCACACATCATGGATTTAGAACTCCTAGAACAGACTGACTGGTGTCCTGGCAAGGCTACAACTAAGAAATGTTTCTCATTCACTCAAAAGGAGCTTCATTAAAGCTCACTAAATACTGGGCATCATTAAATACTGGATTTTGTGGACATTCCCCACCCATAGACTGTTTTTAGAAGTATCGATTGGCTAGTTACCTTAGTTTAAGGAGTATGATGATTTTTGTGTCTCATTAGTTTTTTGAATTGCTTAAAATTGAGGCCCTACAAATTGCAATTGACCTAATACAACTACTTATTGACTTATTCCAGACATAAGCAGCATATGCTGTAGTCACTGATAGGACCAAGATTTACTCAAGCATGAAAAATCCTTCTAATCCAGACTGAACTAAAGAAGGTGGAGGAGGGGTGCCTGGGTGGCTCAGCGGGTTAAGCCTCTGCGTTCAGCTCAGGTCATGATCTCAGGGTCTTGGGATCAAGCCCAACATGGGGCTCTCTGCTCAGCAGGGAGCCTGCTTCCCACCCCCCCACCTGCCTCTCTGCCTACTTGTGATCTCTCTCTCTCTCTGTCAAATAAATAAAATCTTAAAAAAAAGAAGGTGGAGAGGATGGCCTTCTTTTTCTTCAAATTTTGAAATATATCAATTTTAATTTTTTAAAAAATATGATTAATGTATTGATCTTACAATAATAAAACCTAAGACTTTTAAAAGTGTGTCCATACACATCAATTTCATTTAAACTTCACATCATTCTAGAACATAAGTATTATTTTTTCTCTTTGTGAGGGATGGAAACTGAAGTTAAAAGGTGGTGAGTGGCCCTCCAGGGTCATAGACTTAAGAAATGGAATAAGGCTTGAACCTAGAGTGTTATGAATTCTAGGTTAGTATTCGTTTCATGGCACGATGCCAAAGGCAAGGAGAAACTCACACATTATGATTATTGCAAAAAAAAAATAATGGCCACACATTATCTCAAGGATCATTGAAAACAAGATGAAAGATTGATGTGGGCTTTCAATTATTCATGTGAAAAGAAAAAGTTCCAGATATGAAATCTGTATTCTCTATATCACTGCACTTGTAGCAATAGAGACAGGAAGACTGTGTCCCTTCATGAGAAAGGAAGGCTATCTTGAAAAGGAATCATCATCCCTGATGGTATTGAATCTGCTTCTCTAGCCATCTTTAAGGCTTGACCTCTACAGATTTTTTGTTTGTTTATGTAAGGTGATAATAATGACTTTTTCTTGGGATATGACTGATAGTTTCTTTTTTCATCAAACTTCTTTTCTGCAAGACTTCTGCAGAAAACATGAGGCTATAAAAATTTCTAGAGCCCAGAACAAAATGCTTAGAGGGAGATTTCTCTTTCTTTCCCACCTTTCTCCTGGATTTATTCTCTTTTCTATCTCAAAAAGGTTTTCTCTCACTTTCCTCATTGAATAATGAACAAGCCAATGAATAAATGAGAGTATAGGATGGAATAGGGATAAAAGCGAGTAGGAAATAAAGTTACCCTAGAAATGGAGCTGGAATCCTAGGTATTAGGAAGAATGGAAATCTGTACACATATAAATTTTAAATCAGATATATCAATGCAAAGTACTGAGAGTCCCCATGAAAATAGCACCAGCAGGAATCATTGTCATATATATATGGATATACATGTCCATATATATATACATATATATATATATATATATATATATAATGATACATATAATTTTATATATATATCCATATAATATCCATAATAATATCTAGAAATGACAATGTAGGCAAGCGTATCATTACATATTTATGTTTGCCATGCCAATGATTTCAATAAACACCTTACTCAGGCTAAGCACTTAGCCTACACATCATTGGGAAACACAAAAAGGGAAGAGAAACGTGATTATTTCCTTCCCAGTTTTGGCTTTTCTCACTCAGTCTTACTCAGCATATTGTTATCCTCTCAGGAGACAGGTTATACACCTGACCTGCGTTAGAAAAGTTAGCAAGTGAAATGAGATTTCCTCTAAGCCCCTAACAGTATTATTTGGAATATATTTGAAAACATGTCTATTAATATAGTAATATTGCTTTCTCTACATATTTATTACTTTGCACTTGAATCTCCTCTCCATAGTCAACAGAAAGTCACACAATGAAACAGTATCTCACTACTTCATGCAAGAACTTATTAGTGTTTACACACACACACACACACACACACACCTTCATATTTTCTATACAGTGCCATGGTATTCACTTGGCAAACATAGAGGGGAGGAATTAGATCCAGACCCAGATTGTGATGGAATTAGACCTCAGCTGCATATGCACTACTATTTTTAGTAGAGCTCCACTTATAATGCATTTATGCAACCATCATTAATCACAGATTGCCCGCCTCTAGAACAACCTTCCCAATCAGTTTCACTTTCTAAATTCTCTCCATCTTCAGAATCTAAGGTTATTTATAATTCATAAGACTGTTCTAGACCAATCCAGACATAGACATGACTTTCTTTTCTAAATTTATGGCACTTCTAGTTACTATCAAAATCAATCATTTGCAAATGATACCATGCACCAGGCACATTTTTTTTACAGAGAGAGAACACAAGCAGACCCAGAGGCAGGCAGAAAGAGAGGAGGAAACAGTCTCCCTGATGAGCAGATAGTCTGATGTGGGGCTCAATCCCAGGACCCTGAGATCATGACCTGAGCAGAAAGCAGAGGCTTAACCCACTGAGCCACCCAGGTGCTGCTGCCAGGCACATTCTTATCATATCATGGAACTTTCTTTCAAATATTATTCTATTTAATCTATTTTGTATAAATTGAAGCTTATTGGTTTCTTCCTACGTATATTAATCTTTGCATAAGATCCATGGCTAAGAGCCAACTGTCATGTCATGAGTAATAGTTCTAGAAAGGTGTTTTCTAAAGTTTCATGTGGTATGTAATTTTACATTTTTCACTAGCATTACAAATGGAGAAGAAAATATTAATAATTCAGAAAAAGAGACAGAAGCAAAAGAATAAAAGTATGCTGTAGATAAGATTCAAACTTCATGTAAAGGCAGCACTCAGGAGAGTACAGTATTGAGCTAAGAATGTATGAAGGGAATGGAGTCATAATGGGTCCCAGAGAGGCAAGAATTGAGCCTCAGTGAGAATATTATTAGCAGAGTAATAGGGACACGAGTGTGCCAACAGTTCTAGGAGGAAAGCTGGGTTGAATGAACCTCTGCCCCTCAGAAACTATAAGTGATGAAAACATGGATATTAAGCTAAACTTTCCATTTGCACATGCCATTCAGTGAATTAATTTCTAAATTTTTTCCTCCTCACCTTTTCTGTACTTTATGTTAAGACCATTTGCAAAAAGGGATAATATTTTACTCAATATGTCATATTTCTCAGCCACACTGAGTACTACAGGCTCAGGCTTATGCAGTAGGATGTTCCTCAAGCAACTCGAGGCATATGGTTCCAGAGTTATGCCTTAATGATCTAAAATTCATTGAAATCTTTGAGATCAACAGCTATTTTTAGTCATCTGTTATGGACTGAATATTTGTGTCTCTCAAAAATTCATATGTTAAAATCCTAATCCCCAAATGATGGTATTTAATGTTGGGGCCTTTAGAATTAATTAGGTCACAAGGGTGAGCCCTCATGTTGGTGTCCTTATAGGGAGAGGTCAGTGGGTAGCTATATCTCTTTATACCACATGAGGATACAATGAGCAATTAGCAATCTGAAATGTGAAAGAGGGCTCTCACCGGAAACTGACCATGCTAGCACTCTGATCTCTGACCTACAACCTCCTGGATGATACTCATTTCTATTGTTGAGAAGCTCCTCAGTTTATGGTTTTTTGTTATAGCAGCCCAAGCTGACTAAGACATTTTCCTTATATTCCCATAAAACCTGTCACAATAATTTTCATATGGTAGATTTTCCATTAATGCTGATTAACATATCCTTTCTAATCCCACATGATTATCATTTATCTGTAATGAATATTCAAAGATCTTTTTCTAAAATGCGTAACCCTGTACAATTAATAAAAAATTTATTAAATATTCAATCACATGATTAAAGTATCTTGAGTGCAATGAAAAGTCAGGTGGGTGGAATAGATAATGCACCAAAGGATTTGTTTTCATCATTATTTCACAGTTTTGAGCTGTGATGGGAGTTGCCTTTGAAAACATTTGTCCTTCTCATTTAGATGAGCTTTGTGTCATGCAGAGAAAGATGAAAACCAATCTCTGTGAATCAGGTATGATGGGTTTGTTCTAAATTTACCAGCCACTAATTCCATTGAGTGATCTTATTTGTTTCTTGATTATACCTGGCCTGATGGATTTCAAAGCAAAAGAGCAGGAGGCTATGAAGGTGCTTGAATCACACAATCGCCTCAGGTGGTGCCATGGGCAATGAAGATACAGCATTTCATTTCCAAGTCTTACAATATATGAGATGTAACAAGACATTGGGAAAACCTGATGCAGTAGTGATAGCCCATATCATACAAGGCTAAATACCAAGCAGAAGACAGTTTGTTAACTGTGTAGGAACCCATGCACCCAGACAAGGAGCATGAAGGGATGACCTAGGAACTCCCTACATATGGTTGTTTTCCTGGGGAAAGTATATTGATGTTACACAGGCAGTCCCCTTGTGGCAATGCCCCTGAAACATGGGAAAGGTCTTTGCCAAGCAAGAAGGAATTCTTCCTTCTGAAGGGGGATTAAAACTCTTCCATATTACTGATTGAATAAAATAGTATATATTCCCATAGAGTGGCTGGTGATGACCTAGAGCAGTCTGGTAAAAGAACGAAAATCACAGAATATACTAGAAAATATAAAGTCTCCTTAGGAATAAAAGATCAAGTAGTAAAGTCTTGCACCGAGGAAACACAAAAAATTATATGTTACATCATTTTATTCTATAAAGATGTAATGATTCATTTTTCTTTTTTGTATTATTTCACATTTGTTAAATGATTACTATGTGCTGAGTAGTGAATGAAATATTTCCCAATATTATTGTTTGTAAATCTCATTGACAGTCAAGAAATATGAACAATTGTCAATTCCATTTTGAAAACAGGGAACTAGACTTTAGAGAAATGAAGTAAATAGCTAATAACCTCAATAACAAGATTGAAGACAGTTATGACTAACTCCAAATCCCAGATTCATAGTTACTAACCTGGACTATCCATGAAACAGAAAGCACATTTGACATGTGTTTGCTATAGCAGAACAATGCAGTAGAGAGAGAATTCAGATGGGACAAAATTTATTTCTTAATAATGTGGCACTGGAGACCTCTATCAGAAATCAGTTATGAGTGTATATCTCCCTTGCATTAATTGTATATGTATATAGTATATATGTATGCATATGTATATGTATATATTGTGTATGTATGTATGTATGTATGTATGTATATGTATGTATGTATATGTATATGCATATGTATATAGTGTGGCTCAATTAGACATATTTGATTATAGTGTGCCTCAATTTAGGTTGTCATTCCTATGAATATTATTATTTTTATTGATCTCTGAGTTGAAAGACACCTACCAGATATCCTATGGGACACTGTGATGCTTAATTTTATGTGTCTTGGGACACATAAAATTGGTCTTCTTGATTGGTCTTGGGATGCCCAGATTAACCATTATTTCTTGGTGTGCTTATCTTTCTGGATAAGAAAAGCACTTAATCAATAATCTCATTAAATAGCCCTGCCCACTGTAGGTAGGCATCATTTAATACCCTGAGGCCTGAAAAGAACAAGATGGGAAGGAAGAAGGAAGTCACTCATTTTTTCTGCCTCACTCCTGATATGGAAAATCTAATTGTATCTTTTATTGCTTTCAGATTATGATTTAACTATTGGCTCCCCTACTTTTCTCAGGTTGCTGGACTCCAACTGGAATATTCTTCGAGCATTCCTAGGGCTTCAGTTTGCAAAAGACAGATCATAGAACTTGTTTACCATAATTCTGTGAGCCAGTTGCTCCTTCAAATCTATCTATCTTCTATCTATCCAATCTTTCTATCAATTTTCTAACTTCTATCTATACAATCTTCCTATCATTTATCTATCTTCTATCTATATATTATTGATATCATCCATCTATACATTTTATAAATATAGTCTTCCTGTACATATATACACAGGCACAGACACACACACACACACACACACACACACACACACACATACACATGCATACATTTTTATTCTTGGTGTCCTGGGATTGAGACCCTTGTCTGGCTCCCTGTAGAGCAAGTAGTCTGCTTTCCCTCTCTCTCTGCCTGATTCTCTGCCTACATGTGATCTTTCTTTGTCAAATATATAAATAAAATATTTTTTAAAAGATAAATCCTTTAAAGAAGCAATTATGTTAATTAAAAAAGAAGCAATTAGGTTAAATTAAATCATAATTGAATAGGTTAAATTAAATCATAATTAAATTCTAATCCAATCCTAATCAATAAGTCAGGTGTTCTTATAAGAATGCGAAGAGACACCAAGGATGGACATGCATGGGAAAAACCATGTGAGGACACAGCAAGAAGGTCCTCTCTCCAAGCCAGAAAGAGAAGCTTTAGGAGAAACCAAACCTTCTGATACCTTAATTTTGGACTTCCATCTTCCAGAATTCTGAAAAAAATAAATTTCTTTTGTTTAAGCCACCCAGTCTGGTGGCTGGCATTTTGTTAACACAACCCTAGCAACCGAATGGACATTTTGGCATTGAAAAGTAGGGAGCTGCAGTAACAAATACCTAAAAATATGTAAATGACTTTGTGGAAGTGGGATGGGTAAAGGCCGGAAGAGTTACAAGGTGTTTGTTAGAAAAGCCTACATTGACTTGAAGAGACTTTCAGTAGAAGAATGAACCTTTAAAGGTGATACTCATGTGGTCTCCAGTGGGAATGAAGAATGTTATTAGAAACTGGAGGAAAGGTGATCTTTGTTATAAAGAGGTAAAACACTTGGCTGAATTGTGCTTAGTGTTTTCTGGAAAACAGAACTTATTTGTGATGAACTTAAATGATTAACTGAGGAGATTTCTAAGAAAAAATGTCAAAGTTGCAATCTGGGTGAATGTCAGAGGTTCACTCATGCTGGAGTTGGTGTCCATGATGACTGACTCTTGGAGTGGTGGCCCTATGAGGCCGTGGAGGTTATCCAACGCTGGGGCTTGTGAGCTGTTCCAAACAGCAACGTTTCCTTCTGTGGGACAGGGGGAGTCCGATTTGATGGCTCCAGAGTCCCCCAGCTGGATTGACTGGGTAGCATAACTCTCTGCATGGATGCCTGCAAAGCCCACCTCGCGTTACCATTGCAGCCAAGGAACGTGGCCGGTTCGATCTGGTGGATCAGGGGTGAAGCAACAAGGAGGCTGAGATGACATGGATTCTCCTGCTGATGGGTCACAATGCTGGTTTGTGTCCAGGGAGACCTTAGAATGTGGTGGTAACTCAGGGACCATGCAGGATTCTGCTCGCCTGAGAGTTGAGCACAGTTCCCAAGAGCAAGTTTTCATTCCAGGGACTGGAGGGGTTTCAGTTGTGTAGCTCAGGGACAGCATTGGGAGCACAAGTTGGTATAGAGAATAGGCCTCTGGGGATAGATGCCTGAAAACCTAAGCTGGGGTTCTGAGGAGGTCCTAGGGGCATGTCAGTTTCAATCGTCTGTGTCAGGCCATTGACCTGGGTGTCTGCCTGGAGGCAGGTGCTCAAGGTCTGTCAGACTGCGCACTTGGGGCCAGGGAGCTCTATGAAATTTGGGTGGACTCGAGGGCCTTTCAAGTTTCTCCTAATGTGGAGAGTTTGGGCAACTCTGACGGGCAGGTTTTCTTAGGGAGGGCAGACACAGTCTTGCGGTGTGGCTCCAGAGGCCCCATCATGGAGGGCATGTGGGCCAGGGTTTTGGGGACAGAAAACTGCAAACACGAACTCAGGTTATGTTTAGAGATGAGGTGATTGCAAGCACAATATGCAGGCCCCGATGGCAGCTCCTCGGGATCTGAAATGAGGGCGACTGGTAGGCGGTTGTGCAGGTCTTTCTGTCTGGATTGTGTGTCCAGGATGGCCGCGGAATGCAGCAGTGGCCTCATGGGGACATGGGATATTCTTCCTCTCTGGGGATTCTGCCCAGCTCCCAAGAGTTTGGTGTCTTTCCGGGGGAAGGGAAGAATGCAGTTCTCCATCTCAGTGGTCCCCCCAGAACAGGTATTCCAGAGATGGGCTCTGGGTCTGTGTGCTTTGGAAAACCCCACTGAGGCTTAGGATCTGCGCTTATGTGTGAGGCAGGCCCAGGATGCGGGTTCCTAGTCTAGCTACTGAGGGAGCTTGGTTAAAAGTGGGCTCAGGCTGAGGGTCACAATACCTGTTTGTGTCCAGGGCGGCACTCATGACTGGGCGTGTTCTCATGGGCCAATGGAGCTGGATCCCACACTGAGGGCTGGATCCCATCCCAACAGCAAGGTTTTCTGCCATGGGGAAGGAGAAGTAGTCTTTTATGCTTCAGGTTCCCCCATAGACAGGGATTGGAGCTAAAGTCTGGGGACAGATGACTGAATACCCATTATGGGGAGAGATGATGGCCCTGGGGCATGGCAGGTCCCCCTGGCTGGATGTGAGGACCGCCTTCTGGGTGTCTGACAGGAAGTCGGGGCTCAGGCTGTGTCAGTCAGAGCATTAGTGCACAGGACAGCCTCAGATATTGTGGTGCCCTCAAGGGCCATGCAGGTTGTGCCTCATGTGGGGTATCTGGGAAGACCCATAACGCACTTCCTCTTTGTGTTTGGCAGGCAGAATGCTGTGTTGTGGCTCCAAAATTCCCAATGTGGAGGGCTTCTGGGCCAGGAGTTTGAGGACGGAAGTCAGAACACACACAAGCTATGGCTAAGTCCAGTGCTGAGCGCATGGCATTTCCAATGTGCAGCGGGTGATTCGAGATCTCCAGCCCGTGAGTAAGGGCGAGTGCCAGATGTTCGCTCATGCTGGAGTTTTTGTCCATGATCACTGAGTCATGGAGTGATTGTCCTTTGAGGTCATGGAGGCTATCCCACGCTGGGGCTTGTGAGCTGCTCCGAACAGCAAGGTTTCCTTCTGCAGGACAGGTGGAGTCCGTTTGGAAGGCTCCAGCATTCCCCATCTGAAATGATTGGGTAGCAGAACTCTCCGCATGGTTGCCTGCAAAGCCCACCTCGTGTTGCCATTGCAGACAAGGAACGTGGCAGGTTCGATCTGGTGTCTCTGGGGCGAAGCAACAAGGGGCTGAGTTGATATGGAGCCTCATGCTGATGGGACACAATACTGTTTTGTTTCCAGGGAGACCTTAGAATGTGGTGGTGGCTCAGGGACCATGCTGGATTCTCCTTGCCTGAGGGTTGGGCACAGCTCCCATGAGCAAGTTTTCCTCCCGGGGACAGGAGGGGTTTCCGCTGTGTTGCTCAGGAACCACATTTTGGACCATAAGTTGGTATTGGAGAATAGACCTCTGGCAACAGATGACTGAAACCTAAGCTATGGTTCCGAGGAGGTCCTAGGGGCATATCAGGTTCAATCATCTGTGTCAGTCTTTTGATCTGGGTGTCTGCCTGGAGGCAGGTGCCCAGGGTGTGTCAGACTGCGCACTTGGGGTCAGAGAGCTCTAAGAAATGGGTGGACTCAGGAGCCTTGCAGGTTTCTCCTAATGTGGAGGGTTTGGGCAACAGTGACGGGCAGAGTTTCCTTCTGGAGTGCAGGCACAGTCCTGCATTGTGGCACCATAGGCCCCAAACTGGCGGGCATGTGGGACAGGGCTTTGGGGACAGAAATCTGCAAACACAAACCCGGGTTAGGGCTAGGGGTAGGGGATCGCAAGTGCGATCTGAAGACCCTGAGGGCAGCTCCTCGGGATCGGAAATGAGGGCAACTGGTAGGCGGTAGTGCGGGCTTTTCTGTGTGGATTGTGTGTCCAGGATGCCCGCAGAATACAGGGGTGGCCTCATGGGGACATGGGAGATTCTTCCTCTTTGGGAATTCTGCATGGCTCCCAAGAGTTTGGTGTCTTTCCTGGGGAAAGGAAGAGTGCTGTTTCCCTCTCAGGGGTACGCCCAACACAGGGATTCCAGACACGGGCTCTGGGTCTGGACACTTTGGAAAACCCCACCGAGGTTTAGGATAGGGGCCTTTTATGCGGGTTCCTGGTCCAGCTACCGAGGGGCTTGTTTGAATGTGGGCTCAAGCTGATGGTCAAAATGCCTGTTTGTGCCCAAGGTGGCCCTCATGCCTGGGCGTGTTCTCATGGGCCATGAAGTTGGCCCCCACACTGAGCTTTGGACACCCATCCCAACAGCAAGGTTTTCTGCCATGTTGAAAGAGGAGTAGTCTTTTGTGCTTCAGGTTCCCCCACAGGCAGGGATTGGAGCTAAGGTCTGGGGACAGATGCCTGAATACCCAGGTTGTGGAGAGATGACAGCCCCGGGCCATGGCAGGTCCACCTGCTGGATGTGGGGCCAGCTATCCGGGTGGCTTCAATTAGGTTTTGGCACCAACTGTGTCAGACAGAGCATTAGTGCATAGGACGGCCTGTGATATTGGGGTGCCCTCAAGGGCCATGCCAGTTGATCCTAATATGGGGTTTCTGGGCAGACCCATAGCGCACTTCCTCTTTGTTGTTGGCAGGCAAAATCCTGTGTTGTGGCTCCAGAATTCCCAATGTGGTGGGCTTGCAGGCCAGGAGTGTGAGGACAGAAGTCAGAACACACAAGGTATGGTTAAGTCCAGTGCAGAGCGTATGGCACTTCCAAAGTGCAGCAGCTGATTTGAGATGTCCAGCCCCTGAGTAAGGGCGAGTGTCACATGTTGGCTCATGCTGGAGTTTGTGTCCATGATAACCAACCCACGGAGTGGTGGCCTTATGAGGCCACTGAAGGTATCCCACGCTGGGGCTTGTGAGCTGCTCCAAACTGCAATGTTTCCTTCTGCGTGCCAGGTAGAGTTCCTTTGGATAGCTCCAGCGTCCCCCATCTGGAATGATTGGGTAGCAGAACTCTCCACATGGATGCCTGCAAAGCCCACCTCACATTCCCTTTGCAGATAAGGGACGTGGCAGTTTCGATCTGGTGGCTCTAAGGCGAAGCAACAGGGGGCTGAGTTGACATGAAGGCTCATGCTGATGGGACACAATGCTGTTTTGTGTCCAGGGAGACCTTAGAATGTGGCAGTGGCTCAGGGGCCATGGAGGATTCTCCTAGACTGATGGTGGGGCACAGCTCCCAAAGGAAGTTTTCCTCCAGGGGACAGGAGGGATTTCCGTTGTGTGGCTCAGGGACCACATGTTGGACCATAAGTTGGTATTGGAGAATAGGCCTCTGGCGACAGATGCCTGAAATCCTAAGCTAGGGTTACGAGGAGGTCCTAGGGGCATGTCAAGTTCAATCTTCTGAGTCAGGCCATCGACCTGGGTGTCTGCCTGCAGGCTGTTGCTCAGGGTGTGTCATACTGTGCACGTGGGGCCAGAGAGCTCTAAAAAATTGGGGTGGACTCAGGGCCTTGCAGGTTTCTTCTAATGTGGAGGGTTTGGGCAATGGTGACTGGCAGAGTTTCCTTCTGGCGGGCAGGCACAGTCCTCTGGTGTGGCTCCAGTGGCCCCATCCTGGAGGGCATGTGGTCCAGGGTTTTGTGGACAGAAATCTGCAAACACAAACTCGGGTTAGGGCTAAGGACAAGGTGATCAGAAGCGCGATCTGCAGACCCTGAGGGCAGCTCCTCGGGATCTGAAATGAGTGCTACTGGTAGGGGGAAGTGCAGGCTTATCTGTCTGGATTGGGTGTCCAGGATGGCCGCGGGATGGATGGGTGGCCTCATGGGGATATGGGAGATGCTTCCTCTCTCGGGATTCTTCCGGCTCCCAAGAGTTTGGTGTCTTTCTGGGTTAAGGGAAGAGTGCTGTTTTCCATCTCAGGGGTCCCCTCAAAACAGGGACTCCATAGACGGGCTCTGGGTCTGGGCAATTTGGAAAAACCCTGAGGCTTAGGATTGGGGTCTAGGGGCCTGGCAGGCGGGCTATGACGGTCCTGGTCCAGCTACCGAGGGGGCTGGTTTGAAAGTGGGCTCAGGATGAGGGTCACAATGCCTGTTTGTGCCCAGGGATCCTCATAACTGGGCGTGGTCTCATGGACCATGCAGCTGGCTCCCACACTGAGCGTTGGACACCCATGTGAACAGCAAGGTTTTCTGCCATCAGGAAAGTGGAGTGGTTTTTGTGCTTCAGGTTCCCCCATAGACAGGTATTTGAGCTAAGGTCTGGGGACAGATTCCTGAATACCCAGGTTGGGGAGCAATGACGGCCCCAGGCCATGGCAGGACCCACCTGCTGATTGTGGGGCCCTCTATCTGTGTGGCTGGCAGGAGGTCTTGGATCAGACTGTGTCAGACAGAGCATTAGTGCACAGGACGGCCTGTGATATTGGGGTGCCCTCGAGGGCCGTGCAGGGTGATCCTCATGCGGGGTTTTTGGGCAAACCCATAGCGCACTTCCTCTTTGTGGTTGGCAGGCAGAATGCTGAGTTGTGGCCACAGAATTCCCAATGTGGAGGGCTTGTGGGCCAGGAGTGTGAGGATGGATGTCAGAACACACAAGCTATGGTTCAGTTCAGTGCTGAAGGCATGGCACTTCCAAGTTGCAGTGGCTGATTCGAGATTTCCAGCCTGTGAGTAAGGGTGAGTGTCAGATGTTTGCTCATGCTGGAGATTGTGTCCATGATGACAAACTCATGGAGTGGTGGCCCTATGAGGCCATGAGAGTTATCCCACGCTAGGGCTTGTGAGCTGCTCCAAACAGCAACAATTCCTTCTGTGGGACCGGTGGTCTGTTTCGATGTCTCCAGCATCCCCCATCTGGAATGACTGGGTAGCAGAACTCTCCTCATGGAGGCTTGAAAAGCCCACCTCTTGTTTCCATTGCAGACAAGGAATGTGGTAGGTTCAGTCTGGTGACTCTGGGGTGAAGCAACAAGGGCCTGAGTTGACATGGAGCCTCATGCTAATGGGTCACAATGGTGGTTTGTGTCCATGAGGACCTTAGAATGTGGCGGTGGCTCAGGGTCCATGCAGTATTCTCCTACCCTGAGGGTTGGGCACAGCTCCCAAGAGCAAGGTTTCCTCCCAGGGACAGGAGGGATTTCGGCTGTGTGGCTCAGGGACCACATGTTGGACCATAAATTGGTATTGGAGAATAGGCCTCTGGCGAGAGATGCCTGAAAATCTAAGCTAGGGTTCCAAGAAGGTCCTAGGGGCATGTCAGGTTCAATCTTCTGAGTCAGGTCATTGACCTTGGTGTCAGCCTGGAGGCAGGTGTTCAGGGTGTGTCAGACTGCACACTTGAGGCCAGAGAGCGAGTGTCAGATGTTTGCCCATGCTGGAGTTTGTGTCCATGATGACAGAATCATGGAGTGGTGGCCCTATGAGGCCACGGATGTTATCCTACGCTGGGGCTTGAGAGCTGCTCCAAACAGCAACGTTTCATTTTGTGGGACAGGTGGAGTCTGTGTGGATGGCTCCAGCATCCCCCTCTGCAATGATTGGCTAGCAGAACTCTCCACACGGATGCCTGCAAAGTCCACCTCACGTTTGCATTGCAGACAAGGAATGTGGAAGGTTCGATCTGGTGGCTCTGGGGCAAAGCAACAAGGGGCTGAGTTGACATGGAGCCTCATGCTGATGGGTAACAATGCTGGGTTTTGTCCAGGGAGATCTTAGAATGTGGCTTAGAATGTGGCTCAGGGGCTATGCAAGATTCTCCTATCTAAGGGTTGGGCATCACTGCCAAGAGCAAGTTCTCCTCCCGGGGACAGGAGGCATTTCTGTTGTGGGGTTCAGTGACCACATGTTGGACTATAAGTTGGAATTGGAGAATAGGCCTCTGGCAACAGATCCCTGAAATCCTAAGCTAGGGTTACGAGGAGGTCCTAGGAACATGTCAGGTTCAAATTTCTGAGTCAGGCCATTGATCTGGGTGTCTGCCTGGGGGTAGGCGCTCAGGGAGTGTCAGACTGTGCACTTGAGGCCAGAGAGCTCCACGAAATTGGGTTGGACTCAGGGGCTTTGCAGGTTTCTCCTAATGTGGAGGGATTGGGTAACAGGGACGGGCAGAGTTTCCTTATGCATGGCTGGCACAGTCCTGTGGTGTGGCTCCAGAGGCCCCAACCTGGAGGGCATGTGGGCCAGGGCTTTGGGGACAGAAATCTGCAAACACAAACTCGGATTATGGTTAGGGAGTAGGTGATCGCAAGCGCAATCTACAGACCCTGAAGGTAGCTCCTCAGATTCTGAAATGAGGCCGACTGGTAGGCGGTGGTGCAGGCTTTTCTTTCTGGATTGTGTGTCCAGGATGGCCAAGGAAGGCAGGAGTGGCCTCTTGGGGCCATGAGATATTCTTCCTCTCTGGGAATTCTGCCTGGCTCCCAAGAGTTTGGTATCTTTCCGGGTGAAGGGAAGAGTGCTGTATTCCATCTCAGGGGTCCCCACAAAACAGGGATTCCGGAGATGGGCTTGGGTCCGTTCGCTTTGGAATACCACACTGTGGCTTAGGATAGGGCAGAGGGGCGAGGTAGGCCTGGTATGCAGTTTCCTGGTCCATCTACCGAGGGGGCTTGTTTGAAAGCAGGCTCAGCCTGAGGGTCACAATGCCTGTTTGTGCCCAGGGCTGCCCTCATTGCTGGGCGTGGTCTCAAGGTCTATACAGCTGGCTCCCTCACTGCGGGTTGGACACCCATCCCAACAGCAAGGTTTTTTGCCATGTGGAAAGAGGAGTAGTCTTTTGAGCAACAGGTACACCCATTGGCAGGGATTGGAGCTAACGTCTGGGGACAGATGCCTGTATAACCAGGTTGGGGAGAGATGATGGCCCCAGGCCAAGGCAAGTCCCACCTGCTGGATGTGGGGCTCGCTATCTAGGTGGCTGACAGGAGGTTGTGGCTCAGGCTGTGTTAGACAGAGCATTAGTGCACAGGACGGCCTCTGATATTGGGGTGCCCTCGAGGGCCGTGCAGGTTGAAACTCATGTGGGGTTTCTGGGCAGACCCATAGCGCATTTCCTCTTTGTGGTTGGCAGGCTTCATGCTGCGTTGTGGCTCCAGAATACCCAATCGGACGGCTTGCGGGCCAGGAGTTTGAGGATGGAAGTCAGAACACACAAGCTATGGCTAAGTCCAGGGCCGAGTGCATGGCATTTCCAAAGTGCAGAGGCTGATTCGAGATCTCCAACCCCTGAGTAAGGACGAGTGTCACATGTTTGCCCATGCTGCAGTTGGTGTCCATGATGACCTACACATTGAGTGGTGGCTCTATGAGGCCCAGACGTTATCCCATGCTGGGGCTTGTCAGCTGCTCCAAACAGCAAAGTTTCCTTGGGTGGGACAGGTGGAGTCCTTTTGGATTGCTCCAGTGCCCCCATCTGGAATGATTGGGTAGCAGAACTCTCCACATGGATGTCTGCAAAGCCCATATTGCATTCCCATTGCTGGCAAGGAATGTGGCAGTTTCGATCTGGTGGCTCTGGGGCGAAGCAACAAGGGGCTGAGTTAACATGAAGACTCATGCTGATGGGACACAATGCTGTTTTGTGTCCAGGGAGACCTTAGAATGTGGCGGTGGCTCAGGGGCCATGTAGGATTGTCCTATTCTGAGGGGTGGACACAGCTCCCAAGAGCAAGTTTTCCTCCCGGGGACAGGAGTGGTTTCAGATGTGAGGATCAGGGACCACATGTGGGACCCTAAATTGGTGTTGGAGAATAGGCCTCTGGCGGCAAATGCCTGAAAACCTAAGCTCAGGTTCCGACGATGCCTAGGGGCATGTCAGATTCAATCTTCTGAGTCAGGCCATTGACCTGGGTGTCTGCCTGGAGGCAGGTGCTCACGGTGTGTCAGACTGCTCACTTGGGGCCAGAGAGCTTACAAAATTGGGGTGGACTCAGCGGCCTTGCAGGTTTCTCCTAATGTGGAGGGTTTGGGCAACGGTGATGGGCAGAGTTTCCTTCCTGAGGGAAGGCACATTCCTGCAGTGTGGCTCCTGAGGCCCCAACCTGGAGGGCATGTGGGCCAGGGCTTTGTGGACATAAATATGAAAACACAAACTCAGGTTAGGGTTAGGGACGAGGTGATCGCAAGCGCAATCTGCAGACCCTGAGGGCAGCTCCTCGGGATCTGAAATGAGGCCGACTGGTAGGCGGTAGTGCAGGCTTTTCTGTCTGGATTGTGTGTCCAGGATGGCCGTGGAATGCAGGGTTGGCCTCATGGGGACATGGGTGATTCTTCCTCTCTGGGGATTCTGCCTGGCTCCCAAGAGTTTGGTATCTTTCCAGGGGAAGGGAAGAGTGCTGTTTTCCATCTCAGGGGTCCCCCCAAAACAGGGATTCCAGAGACGGAATGTGAGGACGGAAGTCAGACCACACAATCTTGGTTAATCCAGTGCTGAGCACATTGCACTTCAAGTGCACAGACTGATACGAGATCTCCAGCCACTGAGTAAGGGCAAGTGTCAGATATTGGCTCACGCTGGAGTTTCTGTCCATGATGACTGACTCATGGAGTGGTGGCCCTAGGAGAGCACGGTGGTTATCCTACACTGGGGATTGTGAGCTTCTCCAAACAGCAATGTTTCCTTCTGCGGGAGAGATGGAGTTCGTTTTGATTGCTCCAGCCTCCCCCATCCAGAATGATTGTGTAGCAGAACTCTCTGCATGGATGCCTGCAAAGCCCACCTCGCATTCCCATTGCAGAAAAGGAACG
Organism: Mellivora capensis; assembly: GCA_004024625.1. Lineage (NCBI taxonomy): Eukaryota > Metazoa > Chordata > Mammalia > Carnivora > Mustelidae > Mellivora > Mellivora capensis. Next base: position 17,361 of record PISX010019093.1, read on the forward strand.
TGGATTTGGGGTGAAGCAAAAGTGAACTGAGTTGACATGGAGCCTCATAATGATGGGTCACAATGCTGGTTTGTGTTCAGGGGGACCTTACAATGTGGCGGTGGCTCAGGGTCCATGCAGGATTCCTACCTGATGGTTGGGCACAGTTCCCAAAAGCAAGGTTTCCTCCAGGGGACAGGATGGGTTATCAGTTGTGTGGCTCATGGACCACATGTTGGACCATAAGTTGGTATTGGAGAATAGGTCTCTGGCGACAGATGCTTGAAAACCTAAGCTAGGGTTCCGAGGAGGTCCTAGGGGCATGTCAGGTTCAATCTTCTAATTCAGGTCATTGACCTTGGTGTCAGCCTGGAGGCAGGTGCTCATGGTGTTTCAGACTGTGCACTTAGGGACACAGAGCTCTAAGAAATTGGGGTGGACTCAGGGGCCTTGCAGGTTTCTCCATTTGTGGAGGGTTTGGGCAACGGTGACAGGCAGAGTTTCTTTCGGGAGGGCCGGCACAATCTTGCAGTGTGGATCTAGAGGCTCCAACCTGGAGGGCATGTGGGCCAGGGCTTTGGGTACAGAAATCTGCAAACACAAATTCGGGTTAGGGTTAGGGACAGGTGATCACAAGCGCAATCTGCAGACCCTAAGGGCAGCTCCTCGGGATCTAAAATGAGGGCGACTGCAAAACTGTATTTCCAGTATATCCATGGAATTCAAGGTTGGCCTCGTGGGGACATGGGAGATTCTTCCTCTCTGAGCTTCTTCCTGGCTCCAAGAGTTTGGTGTCTTTCTGGGGAAGGGGACTTGTTTGAAAGCGTTCTCAGGCTGAGGATCAAAATGCCTGTTTGTGCCCAGGGCAACTCTCATGACTGGGCGTTGTCTCATGGGCCATGCAGCTGGCTCCCACACTAAGGGTGGAACTCCCATCCCAACAGCAAGGTTTTCTGCCATGGGGAAGGAGGAGTAGTCTTTTGGGCTTCAGGTTCCCCCACAGGCAGGGATTGGAGCTAAGGTCTGGGGACAGATGCCTGAATACCCAGGTTGGGGAGAGCAGAGGGCTGCTGCCTGTCGGGCCCGCTATCTGGGTGGTTGACAGGAGGCCATGGCTCAGGCTTTGTTAGAGCATTAGTGCACAGGATGGCCTCTGATATTGGGGTACCCTCGAGGGCTGTGCCGGTTGAGGCTCATGTGGGGTTTCTGGGCAGACCCAAAGCACATTTCCTCTTTCTGATTGGCAGACTGAATGCTTAAGATTTGGGCCTTCAGCCATGGCAGGCCCGGTATGGAAGGCGCTGGTCCAGATACCTAATGGGCTTGTTTTACAGCAGGCTCAGGCTGAGGGTCCCAATGCTTGTTTGTGCCTAGGGCAGCCCACATGACTGGGCGTGGTCTCAGGGGCCATGCAGCTGGCTCCCACTCTGAGGGATGGACACCCATCCCAACAGAAAGGTTCCCTGCCATGGGGAAGGAGGACTAGTCCTTTGTGCTTCAGGTTCCCCCATAGGCAGGGATTAGAGCTAAGGTCTGGGGACAGATGCCTGAATACACAGTTTGGTTAGAAATGACGGCCTCGGGCCATAGCAGGTCCCACCTCCTGGATATGGGGCCCACTCTCTCGGTGCTTGACAGGATATCGGTGCTCAGGCCATGTCAGACAGAGCACTCGTGCATAGGGTGGCCTCTACTATTTGGGTGCCCTGGTGTGTCATGCAGTATGATCCTCATGTGGAGTTTCTGGGCAGATCCATATGGTAACGTTCTTTCAGGTGAGAAGGCAGAATGCTGCGTTGTGGATCCAGAATTGCCAATAGGGAGGGCTTGTAGGCCAGGAGGGTGAGCACAGAAGTCAGGAGACACAAGCTCCAGGGAAGTTCAGTGCCGAGCGCATGGCAGTTCCAATGAGCAGCGGCTGATTCGACATCTTCAGCACCTGAGGAAGGGCGAGTGTCAGATGGTCGCTCCCACTGGAATTTATGTCCATGATGGTCGAGTTATGGTGGGGGGACCTCAGGAGTTCATGGAGCTTTTCCCACTCTGGGCCTTGTGAGCTGCTCCAAACAGCAAGGTTTTCTTCTGTGGGACAGGGTAGTCAGGTTTGATGGCTCCAGGGTTCCCCACAGGGGAAGATTCAGTAGCATAGCTCACCGCATGGTTGCCTGGACAGCCAACCTCCCCTTACCTTTGCTGACAAGGAACATGGCATGTTCCATCTGCTGGCTCTGGGGCGAAGTACCATGAGGCTGAGTTGACACGGAGTCTCATGCTAATGGGTCACAATGCTGGTTGGTGTACAGGGTGACCATAGAACATGGTGGGGCCTCAGGGGCCAGGCAGGATTCTCCTCCCCTGAGGGTGGGACACAGCTCCCAAGAGCCATTTTTCCTTCTGGGGATAGGAGGGGATCCATTCTGTAGCTCAGTGACCCCATGCTTGAACTCATGTTTGTATTCTAGAACAAGATCTCGGGGACAGATTCCTAAAAACCTAAGGGAGGGTTCTGATGAGGTAATAGGGGCATGTAAGATTCAATCTTGTGCCTCAGGGCCATTGACATTGTTGTCTCCCTGGAGGTAGTTGTCTCCCACGGTGCGTCAGACTATGCATTTGGGTCCAGGGAGGCCTACGAAATTGGGGCAGGCCCCAGGGCCTTGCAGGTTTCTCTGAATCGGGAGGGTGTGGACAAATGTGACGGGTAGAGTTTCCTTTGGGAGGGCAGGCACAGTCCTGCGGTGTGGCTCCAGAAGCCCCATCCTGGAGGGCATGTGGGCCAGGACATTGGGAACAGAGCCTGCAAATAAAAATTCGGGTTAGGGTTAGGGGCAAGGTGACAGCAGGCCTGATCTGCGGACCCTTAGGGCAGCTCCTCGGGATCCGAAATTAGGGTGCCTGTGATGCAGGAGCACAGGCTTTTCTGTCTAGATTGTGTGTCCAGGAGGGCCGTGGAATGCAGGGGTGGCCTCATGGGGCCATGGAATATTTTTCCTTTCTGGGGATTCTTCCAGGGCCACAAGAGTTTGCTGTCTTTGTGGGGGAAGGGACGAGTGCTGTTTTCCATCTCAGAGATGCCCCCAAACAGGGAATCCAGATACGGGCTCTGGGCGCGGGTGCCTGGAAACCCCCACAGAGGCTTATGAATCGGTCTTAGGACAGTAGCAGGCCCGGTATGCGGTTTCCTGATCAAGCTACCATGTGGGCTTATTTGACAGTGGGCTCAGGCTGAGGGTCCCAATGCCTGCCTGTTTGTGCCCATGGCGGTCCTCATGACTGGGCGTGGTCTCAGTGGCCATGCAGCTGGCTCCCACACTGAGGTTTGGACACCCATCCCCACAGCAAGGTTTCCTGCCATGGGGAAGGAGGACTAGTCTTTTGGGATTCAGCTTCCCCCATAGGCATGGATTTGAGCTTAAATTTGGGGACAGATTTCGGGGTGCCTGGGTGACTCAGTGGGTTAAGGCCTCTGCTTTCAGCTCAGGTCATGATTCCAGGGTCCTGAGATCGAGCCCCACATCAGGGTCTCTGCTCCACGGAGAGCATGCTTCCTCCTCTCTCTCCCTGCCTGCTTCTCTTACCTACTTGTGGTCTCTGTCAAATAAATAAATAAAATCTTTAAAAAAAATTTGGGGACAGATGCCTGAATACCCAGGTTGGGTAGAGATGACAGCCTCTGGCCTCGGCAGGTCCCACCTCCAGGATATGGGGCCCGCTCTCTGGGTTCTTGACAGGAGATCAGGGCTCAGGCCGTGTCAGACAGAGCATTCGTGCACAGGGAGCCTCTGCTATTGTGGTGTGCTCGAGGGCCGTGCAGGTGGGTCCTCGTGTGGGTTTCTGCGAAGATCCATAGGGCAACCTTCTTTCTGGTGGGCAGGCGGAATGCTGCGTTGTGGCTCCAGAATTGCCAATCGGGAGGGCTTGCGGGCCAGTTGGGTGAGGACGGAAGTCTGGAAACACAAGCTCGAGGGAATATCAGTGCCGTGCGCATTTCATTTCCACTGTGCAGCAGCTGATTCAACATCACCAGCAACTGAGAAATGACGAGTGTCAGATGATCGCTCCTGCTGGAATTTGTGTCCATGATGGCCGAATAATGGACGGGGGGCCTCAGGAGTCCACGGAACTTTTCCCACGCTGGGGCTTGTGAGCAGCTCCAAACAACAAGGTTTTCTTCTGGGGGACAGTGCACTCCAGTTTGATGGCTCCAGGGTCCCTCACATGGAAAGATCGGGTAGCAGAGTTCTCCACATGGATGCCTGGACAGCCCACATCATCTTACCATTGCAGCCGAGGAACATGGCACGTTCTATCTGGTGGCTCTGGGAGGAAGTACCAAGGGGGCTGAGTTGACACAGAGTCACATGCCGATGGGTCCAATGATGGTGGGTGTCCAGGGGAGCCTTAGAATGTTGCGGGGGCTCAGGGGCTATGCTGGATTCTCCTCCCCTGAGGGGTGGACACAGCTCCCTAGAGCCATTTTTCCTTCTGGGGACAGGAGGTGATCCATTCTGTGGCTCAGGGACCACAGGCTGGGAACCTATGTTTGTATTTCAAGAGAGGTCCTTGGGAACAGATGCCTGAAAATTTAAGGGAGGGTTCTGAGAACCTAGGGGCATGTCAGGTTCAGTCTTCTGCCTCAGGCCCATGGACCTGGGTGTCTGCCTGGAAATAGGTGCTCGGGGTGCGTCAGACTGCGCATTTGGGTCCAGAGCGGCCTACAAGATTGGGGTGGGTTCCGGGGCTTTGCAGGTTTCTCTGAATCGGGAGGGTTTGGGCAACTGTGATGGGCAGAGTTTCCTTCGGGAGGGCAGGCACAGTCCTGCGGTGTGGCTCCAGAAGCCCCATCCTGGAGGGCATGCGGGCCAGGACTTTGGGGACAGAGTCTGCAAACACAAACTTGGGTTACAGTTAAGGCCGAGGTCATGGCAGGGCCCATCTTCGGACGCTGAGGGCAGCTCCTCGGGATCTGAAATTAGGGCACCTGCGAGGCAGGAGCACAGGCTTCTCTGTCTGGATTGTGTGACCAGGAGGGCTGTGGAATGCAGGGGTGGCCTCATTGGGCCTTGGGAGATTCTTCCTCTCTGGGGATTCTTCTCAGCCCCCAAGAGTTTGTTGTCTTTGTGGGGGAAGGGAAGAGTGCTGTTTTCCATCTCAGTGGTCCCCCCAAAGCAGGGAATCCAGAGAAGGGCTCTGGGCGCGGGCACCTGGAAACCCCCATGGAGGCTTAAAATTTGGGCTTAGGGCCATTGCAGGCCCTGTATGCGGGTTCATGGTCCAGCTACCAGGCGGGCTTATTTGACAGCGGGCTCAGGCTGAGGGTCCCAATGCCTGTTTTTGCCCATGGCGGCCCTTATGAGTGGGCGTGGTCTCAGGGGCCCCGCAGCTGGCTCCCACTCTAAGGGTTTGACAACCATCCCAATAGCAAAGTTTCCTGCCATGGGGAAGGAGGAGTAGTCTTTTGTGCTTCAAGTTCCCCCATAAGCAGGGATTTCAACTGAGGTCTGGGGACAGATGCCTGAATACCCAGATTGGGTAGAGATGACGGCCTCTGGCCCTGGCGGTCCCACTTCCTGGATATGGGGTCCGCTCTCTGGGTTCTTGACAACAGATTGGGGCTCAGGCTGTGTCAGACAGAACATTCATGCACAGGGCGGCCAGTGCTATTGGGGTGACCTCGAGGGCTCTGCAGGGTGATCCTCATGTGGGGTTTCTGGGCAGACCCATAGGGCATCCTTCTCTCTGGTGGGCAGGCAGATTGCTGCATTGTGGCTCCAGAATTGCCAATAGGGAGGACTTGTGGGGCAGGAGGGTGAGGACTTAGGTCTGGAAACACAAGCTCCATTGAAGTTCAGTCACGAGAGCATGGCAGTTCCAATGTGCAGCAGCTGACTCGACAAATCCAGCACCTGAGGAAGGGCGAGTGTCAGATGGTCACTCCTGCTGGAATTTGTGTCCATGATGGCCAAGTAGTGGAGGGGGGGCCTCAGGAGTCCATGGAGCTTTTCCCATGCTGGGGCTTGTGAGCTGCTCCAAACAGCACGGTTTTCTTCTCCAGGACAGGGGAGTCCGGGTTGATGGCTCCAGGTTCTCCCACAGTGAAGGAATGGTAGCAGAGCTCACCACATGGTTGCCTGGACAGCCCACCTTCCCTTACCTTTGCTGATGAGGAACATTGCACATTCCATATGCTGGATCTGGGGCGAAGTACCATGAGGCTGAGTTGACATGGAGTCTCATGCTGGTTGGTGTACAGGGCGACCTTAGAATGTGGCGGGGGCTCAGGGGCCAGGCAGGATTCTCCTCCCCTGAGGGTGGGACACAGCTCCCAAGAGCCATTTTTCCTTCTGGGGATAGGAAGGGATCCATTCTGTAGCTCAGTGACCCCATGCTTCAACTTATGTTTGTATTCTAAAACAAGATCTTGGGGACAGATGCCTGAAAACATAAAGGAGGGTTTCAATGAGGTCCTAGGGGCATGTATGGTTCAATCTTGTTCCTCAAGGCCATTGACATGGTTGTCTGCCTGGAGGTAGGTGCTCAGGGTGTGTCAGACTGCACATTTCGTTCCAGAGCGGCCTACAAATTGGGGTGGGCTCTGGGGCCTTGTAGGCTTCTCTGAATTGGGAGGGTTTGGGCAACTGTGATGGGCAGAGTTACCTTCAAGAGGGCAGGAATGGTCTTGCAGTGTGGCTCCAGGAGCCCCATCCTGGAGGGCATGTGGGCCAGGACTTTGGGTACAGAATCTGCAAACACAAACTCAGGTTACTGTTCAGGCAAGGTGATGGCAGGCCCAATCTGTGGAACCTGAGGGCAGCTCCTCGGGATCTGAAATTAGGGCGCCTGCAAGGGGGATGCTCAGGCTTTTCTGTCTGGATTGTGTGTCCAGGAGGGCCGTGGAATGCAGGGATGGCCTCATGGGGCCACGGGTGATTCGTTCTCTCTGGGGATTCTACCCAGCCCACAAGACTTTGGTGTCTTTTTGAGGGAAGAGAAGAGTGCTGTTTTCCATTGCAGGGGTCCCCCCAAAACATGGAATCCAGAGACAGGCTCTGGGCGCAGGCGCCTGGAAACACCCTCTGAGGCTTAAGATTTTGGCCTAGGGACATGGCAGGCCAGGTTTGCGGGCTCCTGGTCCAGCTACCCAGGTGGCTTGTTTGACAGTGGGCTCAGGCTTAGGGTCACAATGCCTGTTGGTGCCTAGGGCGGCCCTCACTAGTGGGCGTGTTCTCATAGGTCACGCAGCAGGCTCCCACTCTGCGGTCTGGACACCCATCCGAACAGCAAGGTTTCCTGCCATGGGAAATGAGGAGTACTCTTTTGGGCATCAGATTTCCCCATAGGCAGGGATTTGAGTTAAGGTCTGGGGACAGATGCCTGAATACCCAGGTTGGGTAGAGAAGATGGCCTCGGGCCCTGGCAGGTCCCACCTCCTGGATATGGGGCCTGCTCTCTGGGTTCTTGACAGGAGATCGGGGCTCAGGCCTTGTCAGACAGAGCATTCATGCACAGGGCGGCCCCTGCAATTGGGGTGTACTCGAGGGCTGTGCGAGGTGATCCTCGTGTGGGGTAGACCAATAGGGCATCTTCTTTCTTTTTCTTTTTTTCTTCTTTTTTTTTGGTAAATATTTTATTTATTTATTTTTTTAAGTAATCTCTACACCCAAAATGGGGCTCGAACTTATAACCTGCAGATCAAGAGTCACACGCTCTTTCAACTGAGTCGACCAGGTGCCCCTCAGAAATGCCTGTTAATTGAATAGCAGCCCTGGCCAACTCTCAGAAGGTTCAGATATTATACTTCATATCTTTTTTTTATTATTTCTTTTCAGGTAACAGAATTCATAGTTTTTGCACCACACTCAGTGCTCCATGCAATGTGTGCCCTCCATAATACACACCACCCGGATCCCCCAACCTCCCACCCCCCACCCCTTCAAAATCCTCAGGTTATTTTTCAGAGTCCATAGTCTCTTATGGTTCCTCTCCCCCTCCAGTTTCCCTCAACTCCCTTCTCCTTTCCATCTTCCCATGTCATCTGTGTTATTTGTTATGCTCCGCAAATAAGTGAAACCATATGATAATTGACTCTCTCTGCTTGACTTATTTCACTCAGCATAATCTCTTCCAGTCCCGTCCATGTTGCTACAAAAGTTGGGTATTCATCCTTTCTGATGGAGGCATAATACTCCATAGTGTATATGCACCACATCTTCCTTATCCATTCCTCCATTGAAGGGCATCTTGGTTCTTTCCACAGTTCGGGGACTGTGGCCATTGCTGATGTAAACCTTGGGGTAGAGATAGCCCTTCCTTTCACCACATCTGTATCTTTGGGGTAAATACCCAGTAGCACAATTGCAGGGTCATAGGGAAGCTCTATTTTTAACTTCTTGAGGAATCTCCACACAGTTCTCCAGAGTGGCTGCACCAACTTGCATTCCCACCAACAGTGTAAGAGAGTTCCCCTTTCTCCACATCCTCTCCATCACACGTTGTTCCCCGTCTTGCTAATTTTGGCCATTCTAACTGGTATGAGGTGGTATCTCACTGTGGTTTTAATTTGAATCTCTCTGATGACTAGTGATGATGAACATTTTTTCATGTGTCTGATAGCCATTTGTATGGCTTCTTTGGAGAAGTGTCTGTTCATATCTTCTGCCCATTTTTTGATATGATGATCTGTTTTGTGTGTGTTGAGTTTGAGAAGTTCTTTATAGATCCTGGATATCAAACTTTTGCCTGTACTGTCATTTGCAAATATCTTCTCCCATTCCGTGGGTTGCCTTTTTGTTTTTTTGACTGTTTCCTTTGCTGTGCAGAAGCTTTTGATCTTGATGAAGTCCCAAAAGTTCATTTTTGTTTTGTTTCCTTTGCCTTTGGAGACATATCTTGAAAGATGTTGCAATGAAAATACAGAAAGGGGAATTAGAGAATCGATTCCATTTACTATAGCACCAAGAACCATAAGATACCTGGGAATAAACCTCACCAAAGAGGCAAAGGATCTGTACTCAAGGAACTACAGAACACTCATGAAAGAAATTGAAGAAGACATAAAAAGATGGAAGACCATTCCATGTTTTTGGATCGGAAGAATAAACATTGTTAAAATGTCTATACTACCTAGAGCAATCTATATTTTAATGCAATTCTGATCACAATTCCACCAGTATTTTTCAAAGAGCTGGGGCATATAATCCTAGAATTTGTATGGTATCAGAAGAGACCCCGCATCACTAAGGAAATGTTGAAAAACAAAAATAAAACTGGTGGCATCACGTTACCTGATTTCAAGCTTTACTACAAAGCTGTGATCACCAAGACAGCATGGTACTGGCATAAAAACAGACACATAGACCAATGGAAATAGTAGAGAGCCCAGATATAGACCCTCAACTCTATGGTCAAATAATCTTCAACAAGGCAGGAAAAAATATACAGTGGGAAAAAGACAGTCTCTTCAATAAATGGTGCTGGGAAAATTGGACAGCTATATGTAGAAGAATGAAACTCGACCGTTCTCTTACACCATACGTAAAGATTAACTCGAAATGGATAAAGGACCTCAACGTGAGACAGATATCCATCAGAATCCTAGTGGAGAACATAGCCAGTAACCTCTTTGATATCAGGGCACCATTCTTTCTGGTGGGCAGGCAGAGTGCTCCGTTGTGGCTCCAGAATTGCCAATAGGGAGGGCTTCTGGGCCAGGAGTGTGAGGACTTAAGTCTGGAAACACAAGCTCCGTTGAAGTTCATTGACGAGTTCATGGCCATTCCAATGTGGAGCGGCTGATTCAACATCTCCAGCACCTGCGGAAGTGCGAGTGTCAGATGATCAATCCCACTGGAATTTGTGTCCATGAAGCCTGAGTAATGGAGGGGGGGCCTCAGGAGTCCATGGAGCTTTTCCCATGCTGGGGCTTGTGAGCTGCTCCAAACAGCAAGGTTTTCTTCTGTGGGCCAGGGGAGTCCGGTTTGATGGCTCCAGGGTCTCCCACAGGGAAGATTGGTAGCAGACCTCTCTGCATGGATGCCTGGACAGCCCACCTCACCTTACCATTGCAGCTGAGGTACATGGCACGTTCCATCTGCTGGCTCTGGGGTGAAGTACCATGGGGGCTGAGTTGACATGGAGTCTCATGCTGGTGGATCACAATGTTGGTTGGTGTCCAGGGTGACCTTATAATGTGGTGGGGACTCAGGGTCCATGTAGGATTCTCCTTCTCTAAGGGTTGGACAGAGCTCCCAAGAGCGATTTTTCCTTCTGGGTACAGGAGGTGATCTGTTCTCTGGCTCAGGGACCTCAAGCTGGATCCTATGTTTGTATTCCAGAACAGGCACTTGGTGTTAGATGCCTGAAAACCCAAAGGAGGGTTCCGATGAGGTCCTAGGGGCATGTAAGGTTCAATCTTCTGCCTCAGGGCCATTGACATGGTTGTCTGCTGGAGGTAGGTGCACAGGTTGTGTCAGACTTCGCATTTCATTCCAGAGCGGCCTACAAAATTGGGGTGGGCTCCAGGGCCTTGGAGGTTTCTCCAAATTGGGAGAGTTTGGGCAACTGTGAAGGGAGAGCTACATTCGGGAGGGCAGGCACAGTCCTGTGCTGTGGCTCCAGGAGCCCCATCTTGGAGGGCATATGGTCCAAAGCTTTGGGAATGGAGTCTGCAAACAGAAACTCAGGTTACTGTTCAGGCGAGTTGATGTCAGGCCTGATCTGCATACTCTGAGGACAGCTCCTCAGGATCTGAAATTAGGGCACCTGCGAGGCAGTCTTTTCTGTCTGGATTGTGTGTCCAGAAGGGCCATGGAATGCAGGGGTGGCCTAATGGGGCATGGGTGATTCTTCCTCTCTGGGGATTCTGCCCCGCCCCCAAGAGTTTGTTGTCTTTGTGGGGGAAGGGAAGAGCACTGTTTTCCATCTCAGGGATCCCCCCAAAAGAGGGAATCCAGAGACGGGTTCTGGGTGCAGGCACCTGGAAACCCCCTCTGAGGCTTAAGATTGGGCCTAGGGCCATGGCAGGCCCGGTATGCAGGCTCCTGGTCCAGCTACCATGAGGGCTTATTTGACAGCAGGGTCAGGCTGAGGGTCCCAATGCCTGTTTGTGCCCAGGGTGGCCCTCATGAGTGGGCGTGGTCTAATGGGCCATGCAGCTGGCTCCCACTCTAAGGGTTGGACACCCATCCCAACAGCAAAGTTACCTGCCATGGGGAAGGAGTAGTAGTCATTTATGCTTCAGGTTCCCCCATAGTCAGGGATTTGAGCTAAGGTCTGGGGACAGGTGCCTGAATACCTGGACAGCCCACCTTGCCTTACCATTGCAGCTGAGGAAAATGGCATGTTCCTTCTGCTGGCTTTGGGGCAAAGTACCATGGGGGCTGATTTGATATGGAGTCTCATGCTGATTGGTCACAATGCTGGTTGCTGTACAGAGAGACCTTAGAATGTGGCAGGGGCTCAGGGGCCAGGCAGGATTCTCCTCCCGTGAGGGACACAGCTCCCAAGAGCCATTTTTCCTTCTGGGGACAGGAGGTGATCCGTTCTGTGGCTCAGGGACCACATGCTGGACTCTATGTTTGTATTCCAGAACAGGCCCTTGGGGACAGATGCCGGAAAACCTAAGGGAGGGTTCCGATGAGGTCTTAGGGGCATGTCAGGTTCAATCTTCTGCCGCAGGGACATTGACCTGGGATCTGCCTAGAGGTAGGTGCACAGGGTGTGTCAGACTGCCCATTTGGATCCTGAGAGACCTATGAAATTGGGTTGGCCACAGGGGCCTTGCAGGTTTCTCCTAATCGGGAGGGTTTGGGCAACTGTGACAGGTAGATTTTCCTTCAGGAGTGCTGGTACAGTCCTGCCGTGAGGCTCCAGAGGCCCCATCCTGGAGGGCATGTAGGTCAGGCCTTTGGGGACAGAGTCTGCAAACACAACCTGGGGTTAGGGTTAGGGGAGAGGTGATGGTAGGCCCCATATGCAGACCCTAAGTGTAGCTCCTTGGGATCTGAATTTAGGGTGATTGCGAGGCAGAAGCGCAGGCTTCTCTGTCTGGATTGAGGGTCCAGGAGGGCTGTGGAATGTAGGGGTGGCCTCATGGGGCCATGGGAGATCTTCCTCTCTGGGGGTTCTGCCCAGCTCCCAAGAGTTTGGTGTCTTTCTGGGGGAGGGAAGAGTGCTGTTTTCCATCTCAGTGTTCGCCCCAAAACAGGGAATCTAGAGACGGGCTCTGGGTGTGGGCGCCTGGCAACCCGCACGGAGGCTTAGGATTTGGGCCTAGGGCCGTGGCAGGCCCGGTATGCGGGCTCCTAGTCCAGCTACCCAGGGGGCTTCTTTGAATGTGGGCTCAGGCTGAGGGTCACAATGCCTGGTTGTGCCCAGGGTGGCCCTCATGTGTGGGTGTGGTCTCATGGGCCACGCAGCTGGCTCCCAATCTGAGGGTTGGACCCCCATGCAAACAGGCAGGTTTCCTGCTATGGGGAAAGAGGAAAAGTCTTTTGGGCACCAGGTTCCCCCACAGGCAGTGATTTGGGCTAAGGTCTGGGGACAGATGTCTTTATACCCAGGTTGGGTAGAGATGATGGCTGCGGGCCATGAAAGGTCCCACCTCTTGGAAATGGGGCCCACTCTCTTGGTGGCTGACAGGAGATCGGGGATCAGCCCGTGTCAGACAGAACATTAGTGCATAGGGAGGCCTTTGTTATTGGGGTGCCCTAGAGGGCCCTGCAGGTTTACCCTCATGTGGGGTTTCTGGGAAAACCCAAAGGGCCCTTCTTTTTCTGCTGGGCAGGCAGGGTGCTGTCTTGTGGCTCCAGAATTGCCAGTCTGGAGGGCTTGCAGGCCAGGAGTGAGGACGGAAGTCTGAAAACATAAGCTCCAATGAAGGTCAGTGCCGAGTGCAGGGCAGTTCGAAAATGCAGCGGCTGATTCGACATCTCCAGCCCGTGATGAAGGGCGAGTGTCAAATGTTCGCTCCCGCTGGAATTGGTGTACATGATGGCTGACTAATGGACGGGGGCGCCTCATGAGACCATGGAGATTTTCCCATGCCGGGCTTGTGAGCTGCTCCAAACAGCAGGGTTTCCTTCTGCGGGAAAGTGGGAATCCGGTTTGATGGTTTCAGGGTCCCACATAGGGAAAGATTGGGTAGCAGAGCTCTCTGAATGGATGCCTGGAAAGCCCACCTCGCATTATCATTGCCACTGGGGACCATGGCAGGTGACATCTGGGGGCTCTGTGGCAAATTACCATGGGGGCAGAGTTAACATTGAGTCTCATGCCGATGAGTTGCAACGCTGGTGTGTGTACAGGGAGACATTAGAATGTGCCAGTAGCTCCAGGACCAACCAGGGATGTCCAACCCCGAGTGTTGAACATAGCTCCCAAGAGCAGTTCTTCCTTCTGGAGACAGGAGGTGATCCGTTCTGTGGCTCAGGGACCACATGCTGGACCATATGCTTGTATTCCCAAACAGGCCCTTGGGGATAGATGATGAAAATCTAAGGGGTGAGGTACAAGGGGCATGTCAGGTTCAGTCTTCTGACTCAGGGCCATTGACCTGGGTGTCTGCCTGGAGGTAGGTGCTCAGGGTGGGTCAGACTGCCCCTTTGGGTCCTGAGCGTCCTACGAAATGGAGGTTGGCTCAGGGGTCTAGCAGGTTTCTCCTAATCGAGATGGTTTGGGCAACTGTGACAGGCAGAGTTTCCTTTGGGAGGGCGAGCAGAGTCCTGCTTTGTGGCTCCAGATGCCCCATCCTGGAGGGCATGTGGGCCAGGCCTTTTGGGACAAAGTCTGCAAACACACCCTTGGGATAGGCTTGGGGCAAGGTGATGGCAGGCCGGATCTGTAGACCCTGAGGGCAGCTCCTTGGGAATTGAAATTACAGTGACTGTGAGGCAGGAGCACAGGTTTCTCTGTCTGGATACATATACATGCTCTTGCTGTAGCCACTGAGAGGCCTTATCTGAAAATGCTGAACCTGAACACTGCCCCACCATATACATGCTCTTTCTGCAGCCACTGAGAGGCCTTACCTGAACACGGTACTCACGAAGAGGGTCACAATGGGTGTTTGTGCACAAGGCGGCCCTCAAGCACCGGCGTGGCCCCATGGGTCTTGCAGGATTCTCCTAGCCTGAAGGTTTGACACCATGCCCACAACAGTGTTCCCTGCCATGGGGAAGGAAGTGTTCTGATTTGTGAATCAGGTTCCTCCCTGTGCAGGGAGTGGAGATAAGTTCCAGGTTCAGATGCCTGAAAACCCAGGTTGGGAGGAGATGACGGCCTAAGGCTATGGTGGGTCAGATGTGCTAGGTGTGCGGCCAGCTGTCTGGGTGTCTGTTGGGAGGTATGGGCTTAGGCTTTGTAAGCCAGAGCATTAGTGCCCAGGGCATCCTAAGAAATTAGAGTGTGGTCGAGGTCCGTGAAGGTTGATCATCCTTTGGCATTTCTGGGGAGCCACATAGGGCAACGTTTTTCTTCTGGTGGGCTGGCAGAGTGCTGCGTTGTGGCTCCAGAATTCCTACTCTGGAGGGCTAATGAGCCAGTACTGTGAGGACGGAAGTTTAAAAACAGAAGCTGGGGTCAGGTTTTGGGGCGAGGGCGCAGCAGGGCTACCGTGCAGAGGCTGAACCGAGATCTCCTGCATCTGAAGTCAGGGCGAGTATCAGACGTTAGATCAGGCTGGAGTTGGTGTCCATGATGGCCCCTTCATGAAGGGGGGCCTCATGAGGCCTTGGAGGTTTTCCCACACTGGGCGTTGTGAGCTGCTCCAAACCGCAGGATTTCTTTCTGCGGGAGCTTCGAGTCCTGTTGAATGGCTCCAGGATGCCCCATAGGCAAAGACTCAAGAACACGGTTCAAAGGATGGATGCCTGCCCAACCCACCTCGCATTCCCATTGGCCCATAGCATCAAGGCAGGTTTGATCTACAGGCTCTGGGGTGAGCTACCGTGGGGGCTGAGTAGAAATGGACTCTCATAAGGATGGATCATAATGTGGGTTGTGTCCATGGAGACCTTGGAATGTGGCAGTGGCTCAGGGGCCCAGCATGATTCTCCTATCCGAAGGGTTTGACACAGCTCCAAAGAGCAAGCTTCCCTTGTGGAGACGACAGATTTTCGGTTTGGTGCCTCAAGCTGGCATTCCTAAGCAGACCTCTGAAAAGAGACACCTGGAACCCAAAACTAGGGTTCAGATTTGGGCCTAGGGGCCTGTCCCTTTCAATCTTCTATATCTGGGGATATCTGTCTGTGTGTCTCAGTGGAGGTAGTTGCTCAGCTTATGTCAGAATGCCTCTGTTTGTACAGAGCGGCCTGCACTATTGGGATGGCTTTGGGGGCTTGGAGGTCTCTCCTAATCTGTAGCGTTGTGGCCAATGGAATGGGAATAGTTTCCTTAGAGAGGGCAGGCACAGTTCTGTGGTGTGGCTCCAGAGTCCCAAGCCTAGAGGATGGTTGGACCAGGGCCTTGGGTAGAGAAGTCAGGAAAAACACAAATGGCTTCATTTTGGGGCACATGGTATGGCAGGACTAATCTCTAGACCGTGTGGCGAGCTCCTCGGGATAGGAACAAAGGGCAAGTGTAAGACGGTTGAACAGGCATTTGTCTCTGGATTTTGGGTCAAGAATGTCCGTGGAATGTTGGGGTGGCCTCATGGGTCATGGACGAATCTCTCTCTCAGGGTTGGCCTGGCTCCCAAGAGTTTGGGATCATTGTGTGGGAAGGGAGGAGTCCTATTTTTTGCCTCAGGTGTCCCTCCGAAAGAGGGATTCCAGAGCAGAGCCCTGGGTACGGGCGACTGGAAAACCCGACTTCTAGTTAGAATTGGGGACCCAAGCACATGGCAAGCCCCATATGCATGCTCTTGCTGCAGCTACTCAGAGGCCTTACCTGAACACGGGACTCACGAAGAGGGACACAATGGATGTTTGTGCTCAAGGTGGCCCTCAAGCATGGCCGTGGCCTCATGGTTATTGCAGGTTTCTCCTGCCCTGAAGGTTTGAAACCATGCCCACAGCAAGGTTTCCTGCCATGGGGAAGGAGGTGTTCTGATTTGTGCATCAGGTTCCCCCCTGTGCAGGGATTTGAGATAAGGTCTAGGTTAAGGGTCTTAATACCCAGGTTGGGTAGAGATGATGGCCTCGGGCCTTGAAAATGCCCAGCTCTTGGAAATGGGGCCCGCTCCCTGGGTGGCTGACAGGAGATCGGGGCTCAGACCGAGCCAGACAGAACATTAGTGTACAGGGCATCCTTTGTTATTGGGGTGCCCTCGAGGGCCTTGCAGGTTCATCCTCATGTGGGGTTTCTGGGAAGACCCAAAGGGCCATTCTTCTTTCTGCTGTGCAGGTAGGATGCTCCGTTGTGGCTCCGAAATTGCCAGTATGGAGGGCTTTCGCGCCTGGAGTGCGAGGACAGAAGTCTGACAACATAAGCTCCAGTGAAGGTCATTGCCAAGTGAGTAGCAGTTCCAAAGTGCTGCGGCTGATTCGACATTCCCCGCTATTGGGGAAGGGCGAGTGTCAGATGTTTGCTCCCACTGGAATTGGTGTCCATGATGGCTGACTAATGGATGGGCGGGACTCATGAGGCGATGGAGGTTTTCCCACACTGGGGCTTGTGAGCTGCTCCAAAGAGCAGGGGTTCCTTCTGCGGGACAGGGGCAGTCCGGTTTGATGGCTACAGGGTCCACCATAGGGAAAGATTGCATAGAAGAGTTCTCCGCATGGATGCCCGGAAAGCCAACCTCACGTTACCATTGCCGCTGAGGACCATGGCAGGATCCATCTGGTGGCTCTGGGGCGAAGTACTATGGGGGGTGAGTGGACATGGAGTCTCATGCCAATGGGTCACAATGCTAGTGGGTGTCCAGGAAGACCTTAGAATGTGGTGGTAGCTCCGGGACCATGCGGGAATCTCCTACCCTGAGGGTTGAACACAGCTGCCATGAGCAGTTTTTCCTTCTGGGAAGAGGTGGTGATCCATTCTGTGGTTCAGGGACCACATGCTGGACTATAGGCTTGTATTCCCGAACAGGCCCTTGGGGAAAGATGCCTGAAAACCTAAGGGGTGAGGTCCTAGGGACATGTCAGATTTAATCCTCTGACTTAGGGTCACTGACCTGGGTGTCTGCCTGGAGATATGTTCTCAGGGTGTGTCAGACTGCCCACTTGGGTCCTGAGCAGCCTACCAAATTGGGGTGGGCTCAGGGGCCTTGCAGGTTTCTCCTAATCAGGAGGGTTTGTGCAACTGTGATGGGCAGAGTTTCCTCGGGAGGCCAGGCACAGTCCTGCCATGTGGCTCCAAGGGCCCCAACTTGGAGAGCATGTGGGCAAGGCCTTTGGGGATAGAGTCGGCAAACAAAACCTCGGTAAGAGTCGGGGCGAGGTGATGGCAACACCGATCTGCATACCCTGAGGGCAGCTCCTCAGGATCTGAAATTAGGGCGACTGCGAGGCAGGAGCACAGGCTTCTCTGTCTTGATTGTGTGTCCAGGAGGGACGTGGAATGCAGGGGTGGCCTCATGGGGCCATGGGAGATTATTCCTCTCTAGGGATTCTTCCCGGCTCCCAAGAGTCTGGTGTCTTTCTGAGGGAAGGGAAGAGAGCTGTTCTCCGTCTCAGGAGTCCCCCCAAAACAGGGAATCCAGAGACGGGCTCTGGGTGTGCACACTTGGCAAACCCAACGGAGGCTTAGGATATGGGCCTCGGTCCATGGGAGGCCCGGCATGCAGGCTCCTGGTCCAGCTACCCAGGGGGCTTGTTTGAAAACCAGCTCAGGCTGAAGGTCACAATGCCTATTAGTGCCCAGGGCGGCCCTCATGAATGGGCATGATCTCATGGGCTACACATCTATATCCCACTCTAATGGTTGGACCCCCTCCCAACAGCCAGGTTTCCTGCTCTGGGGAAGGAGGAGAAGTCTTTTGTGCCTTGGGTTGCCCAACAGGCAGGGATTTGGGCTAAGGTCTGGGGACAGATGCCTGAATACCCAGGTTGGCTGGAGATGTCAGCCTCGATCCCTGAAAGGTCCCACCTCTTGGAAATGGGGCCCGCTTTCTGTGTGGCTGACAGGAGATCGGGGCTCAGGCCATGTCAGACAGAACATTAGTGCAGAGGGCGGCCTTTGTTATTGGGGTGCCCTCGAGGGCCCTGCAGTTTGATCCTCATGTGGGGTTTCTGGGCCAACCCATAGGCCCATTCATCTTTCTGATGGGCAGGCAGGATGCTCCATTGTGGCTCCAGAATTGCCGGTCTGGAGGTCTTGTGGGCCAGAAGTGTGAGGACAGAAGTCTGACAACATAAGCTCCAGTGAAGTTCAGTTCCGAGTGCGTGGCAGTTCCAAAGTGCAGCGGCTGATTCGACATCTCCCGCCATTTGGGAAGGGCGAGTATCAGATATTCGCTCCCACTGGAATTGGTGTCCATGATGGCTGACTAATGCATGTGGGAGCCTCATGAGGCCATGGAGGTTTTCCCACGCTGGGGATTGTGAGCTGCTCCAAACAGCAGGGTTTCCTTCTACGGGACAGTGGAGTCTGGTTTGATGGTTCCAGGATCCCCCGTAGGGAAAGATTGGGTAGCAGAACTCTCCACATGGATGCCTGGAAAGCACACCTCACGTTACCATTGCCGCTGAGGACCAGGGCAGATTCTATCTGGTGGCTCTGAGGCAAAGTACCATGGGGGCTGAGTTGACATGGAGTCTCATGCCGATGGGTCACAATGCTGGTTGGTGTCCAGGGAGACCTTAGAATGTGGCGGTAGCTCTGGGACCATGCAGGGATCCACTACCTTGAGGGTTGGACACTGATCCCAAGAGCACTTTTTCCTTCTGGGGACAGGAGGTGATCTGTTCTATGGCTCAGGGACCACATGCTGGACCATAAGCTTGTATTCTCGAACAGGCCCTTGGTGACAGATGCCTTGAAAACCTAAGGGGTGAAGTCCTAGGGACATGTCAGGTTCAATCATCTGACTCAGGGCCATTGACCTGGGTGTCTGCCTGGAAGTAGGTGCTCAGGGAGTGTCAGACTGCCCACTTGAGTCCTGAGCGGCCTACGAAATTGGGGTGGGCTTAGGGGCCTTGCAGGTTTCTCCTAATTGGGAGGGTATGGGTAACTGTCATGGGCAGGGTTCCCTTTGAGAGACTGGGCACAATCCTGCCGTGTGGCTCTTGAAGCCCCATTCTGGAGGGCATGTGTCCCAGGCCTTTGGGGACAGAGTCTGCAAACACAACCTCATGTTAGAGTTGGGGTGAGGTGATGGCAGGCCTGATCTGCAGACCCTGAGGACAGCTCCTCGGGGTCTGAAATTAGGGCTACTGAGAGGCGGGAGCGTAGGCTTCTCTGTCTGCATTGTGCTCCCAGGAGGGCCGTGGAATGCAGTGATGGCCTCTTGGGGCCATGGCAGATTCTTCCACTCTGGGGATTCTGCCCGGCTCCAAAGAGTCTAGTGTCTTTCTTCGGGAAGGGAAGAGTGCTGTTGTCCATCTCAGGCATCCCCCAAAGACAGGGAATCCAGAGATGGGCTCTGGATGTGGTCGCCTGGGAAACCCCAAGGAGGCTTATCATTTGGGCGTAAGGCAGTGGCAGGCCCGGGTATAGGCTTCTGGTCCAGTTACCCAGGGGGCCTGTTTGAATGCGGGCTCAGGATGAGTGTCAGAATGCCTGGTTGTGCTCAGGGCAGCCCTCATGGATGGGCCTCGTCTCATGGGCCACACAGCTGGCTCCCACTCTTAGGGTTGGACCCCATCCCAATGGTCAGTTTTCCTGCTCTGGGGAAGGAGGAGAAGTCTATTGGGCGTCAGTGTCCCCCAGAGGCAGGGATTTGCACTTAGGTCTGGGGACAGAGACCTGAATACCCAGGTTTGGTAGAGATAATGGCCTCGTGCCCTGAAAGGTCCCACCTCTTGGAAATGGGGCCTGCTCTCTGGGTGGCTGACAGGAGATCGGGGCTCAGGCCATTTTAGACAGAACATTCGTGCACAGGGCGGCTTTTATTATTGGGGTGCCCTCTAGGGCCCTGCAGTTTGATTCTCATGTGCGCTTTCTGGGCAGACCCATAGGGCCATTCTTCTTTTTTCTGGGCCGGCATGATGCTGCGTTGTGGCTCCAGAATTGCCAATCTGAGGTCTTGGGTTCCAGGAGTGTTAGTACAGAATTCTAACAACATAAGGTCCAGTGAAGGTCAGTGCCGAGTGCATGGCAGTTCCAATGTGAAGCAGCTGATTCGATATCCCCAGCCTCTGAGGAAGGGCGACTATCAGATGTTGGCTCTCACTGGAATTGGTGTCCTTGATGAGGCCATGGACGTTTTCCCACCCTGGGGCTTGTGAGCTGCTCCAAACAGCAGGGTTTCCTTCTACGAGACAGGGGCAGTCCAGTTTGACGGCTCCAAAGTCCCCCATAGAGAAAGATTTAGTAGCAGAGCTCTCCGCAGGATTCCTGGAAAGCCCACCTCATATGGTCATTGCTGCTGAGGACCATGGCATTTTCCATTTGGTGGCTCTAGGGAGAAGTACCATGGAGCTGAGTTGACATGGAATCTCATGCAGATGGGTCACAATGCTGGTGGTTGTCCAGGGCGACCTTAGAATGTGGCGGTATCTCTGGGACCATGCAATGATCTCCTACCCTGAGGGTTGGACATAGCTCCCAAGAGCAGTTTTTCCTTCCAGGGAGAGGAGGTGATCCGTTCTGTGGCCAAGTACCACATGCTGGACCATATGCTTGTATTCTGAAAGGGGACGGTTGCCTGAAAACCTAAGGAGTGAAGTCCTAGGGGCATGTCAGTTTCAATCTTCTGACTCAAGGTCATGGACATGGGTGTCTACCTGGAGGTCGGTGCTCAGGGTGTGTCAGACTGCCCATTTGGGTCCTGAGTGGCCCATGAAATTGGGGTGGGCGCAGGGGCCTTGCAGGTTTCTCCTAATCGGGAGGGTTTGGGCAACTGTGACGGGCGGTTTCCTTTGGGAGGGCAGACACAGTCCTGCCGTGTGGCTACAGGGGCCCCATCCAGGAGGTTATGGGGGCCAGGCCTTTGCGGACGGAGTGTGCAAACACAACCTCAGGTTGGGTTGGGGCAAGGCGGAGGCAGGCCTAATCTGCAGACCCTGAGGGCAGCTCCACGGGATCTGAAAATAGGGGGACTTTGAGACAGGAGCGCAGGCTTCTCTGTCTGGATTGTGTGTCCAAGAGGGCCATGGAATGCAGGGGTGGCCTCATGGGGCCATGGGAGATTCTTCCTCTCTGGGGATTCTGCTCACCTCCCAAGTGTTTGGTGTCTTTCTTGGGGAAGGGAGGAGTGCAGTTTTCTATCTGAGGGGTCCCCCCAAAACATGGAATCCAGTGACGGGCTCTGGGTGTGGGCGCCTGGAAAACCACAGGGAGGCTTAGGATTTGGGCCTAGGGCCATGGCAGCTCCGGTATGCAGGCTCCTGGTCCAGCTACACAGGGAACTTGTTTAAAAGTGGGCTCAGGCTGAGGGTCACGATGCCTGATTGTGCCCATGGCAGCCCTCATGTGTGGCTGTGTTCTCATGGGCCATGCAGCTGGCTCCCACCCTGAGGGTTGGACCACCATCCTAACATCCAGGTTTCCTGTTATGGGGAAGGAGAAGTCTGTTGGGCATCAGGTT
>PISX010019094.1:0-38950 GCA_004024625.1 Mellivora capensis
GAAACAAGATGGGATCGGGAGGGAGACAAACCATAAGTGACTCTTAATCTCACAAAACAAACTGAGGGTTCCTGTGGGGAGGGGGATCGGGAGAGGGGGGTGGGTTAATGGACATTGGGGAGGGTATGTGCTATGGTTAGTGCTGTGAAGTGTGTAAACCTGGCGATTCACAGACATGTACCCCTGGGGATAAAAATACTTTATATGTTTATAAAAAAATAAAAAATTAATAATAATAAAAAAGAATGTAGGTTCTCAGGGCGCCTGGGTGGCTCAGTGGGTTAAAGCCTCTGCCTTCAGCCTAGGTCATGATCCCAGGGTCCTGGGATCGAGTCCCGCATCGGGCTTGTCTGCTCAGCGGGGAGCCTGCTTCCCTTCCTCTCTCTGCCTGCCTCTTTGCCTACTTGTGATCTTTGTCAAATAAATAAATAAAATCTTAAAAAAAAAAAAAAAGAATCAGATGCAGCCAAGAGATATGAGGTTGGAGGGGGCCAGCCTTCCTGGTCCTGGCTCTTTCTAAGGTGATTTTAACAATGAATCGGAACCGGAAAACTGCTTTGGAGTCAAAGCTTTCCCAGATGTTCAGACAAGCCTAATATCGTATAGATCATGCCACCTGGCAATGAGGATTCAAAGAACTGAAGAGGGTTTGATCTTACTCTTTTATTTACAAGATGAGCGGGCTGTGTGTATACACATGCGTGCATGTGCACACACACACACACGCACACACACTCCTGCCTACCATAAGCTGGGCCCTGAAACACCACCAAACATTTTGAATGCTTGCAATCGGTTCTCGAAAGATCCTTCCCAGCAAAACGCCTCCAAGATACTCTTTTGGGCACGAGGAGTTCTTTCATCTTCCCAAGCCCAGGAGAGATCCATGGTAAATGACAGCTACTGAGAAAATACGAGCATTGTGGCCAGAACAGAAAGAACCCAACATTTCCAGCTTTAAACGCTCTGCATTTCACGGGTCCCTGGAAATGTCTTTGTTGCTGTATTTTGAAAGAAACATTTTCACCCCGAGGGGCCCTGGCAGGTTGCAGGCTTTGAGTTACATCTTTGGATCTTGCTATATGTTGGTTGTTATGCAAAATTAATTATCTTGGTCATTTGAATGTTTTCCCCCAAACATAATATCATCTCATTACAGACTACTCCATACCAGAGTGAATCACGAGCCAGATTCCATTTAGGAAATTGAAGGTAATTTAGAGTTATATGATTTGCAGGAAAAAAAAAAAAAGAAGAAGAAGAAGAAAAAGAAGCCCCTTTCTCTGCTAAATGCTAATTTGGTCTGTCTCTGTAATGTAGAAGTGACATTCATTTGGTTGGAGCATTGCTATAAATGTGTAAGAGACTTGGGGCAGCCAAAGGGACAGTTTAGAATTTTGGAGTGAATTACCTAGTTGATGCATAGGAACTCTGGGATCCATTCTGCAAAGGACAGAAGGCCAATAGGCGGGGCCCCTCAGAAGATGACATTTGTATGTGGATGAGTGGGCAAGCCCGTGGGAACGACAGCCTCACACCCCGGAGACAGCTGTGCACAGAGGGGAGGCAAAGACATTTAGAGAAAGGGGAAGGGGAAGAGAGCCAGGACCTCTTGGCCGGCGGGTTTTAGCTTAATGGCATGTGTTAGTTTGGGGAGTCACCTTAACAAAGTAACACAGACCAGCAGCTTAAACAACAGAAATCTATTTTCTCACAGTTCTGGAGGCTGAGGCCTGAGATCCACGTATTGCTGGTGGGCTGGTTTCTTTCTGAGGCCTCTCTCCTTGGTGTGCAGACAGCCGTCTTCTCCTGTGTCCTCGTCTGGTGGTCCCCCATGCCTGTCAGCGTCCTGACCGCCTCCTCCAATCAGAGTGGATTGGGGCCCACGCTTGTGACCTCATTTTACCTTAACTACCTCTCCATAGACCCCATCTCCAAATGCAGTCACCCGCAGAGGTGCTGGGGCCAGGACTTCGACCATATGAATTTGCAAGTGACCCGGTTCCGCCCGCAGAAGAGCGTGGAGGCAGAGTGCCCTCCATCCAGGGGCCACCCCAGCCCGTCCCGGTGTCTGGAGCAGCCTAACTTGCCCCCTTGCTTCCACCCTCCCCGCTTTCTGGTACCTTCTGTACACAGCAGCCAGAGTGAGCGATGTCCTTAAAAACACCTCTCAGCTCCCAACATTGCCCCCAGGCCTTCGGTGGCCTCCCACTGTGTTTTGAGTGATTCCAAGCTCTCTTCAGCAGGGCCCTGGGATAGACCCGTGCCTCTCTCCACGTCTGATCTCCGGTCATTCCCCTCCAGACACCTGTACCTTGTGTCTCTCCTTGAGGTGCTGGGTCTTCCCTGTTCCCTGCTCCTTCCACCAGGAGACTCTTGTCTCTGCTTTGTCAAGCCAGCTCATTCCTCCTCGTCCTTGGAGTCTACATTGAAGTATCACTTCCTCAGGAAAGTCATCCCTAAATCTCCCTCCTGCAGACTGGAAGGAGCCTTTCTAACTGCCTGGTATGTAACGGGCAGCCACTGGATATTTGCCCAACAGAAGAGAAAATGAATGAATGGACGAACGAACAAACAGTTGAACAAAAAACCAGGTATCTCCAGAAACAGTACAGTGACTTTCAGTCCCGCCCATGGAAGTTGACAACGTCAACCACAGAGCATTGATCTCAACGTCAGCGCAGAGGAGCCATGGGGAATTGGGGGTGTAATCAACCTTGCCCCCTCGCCCGAGCAAGAGCCCGGCAGGAGGAGCTCACCGTTCCTCCTTCTTACTCTCCACAGTGCACTGCAGGGGATGATGTACAGCTGAGGGTTTGGGCTCTCTTTGGCCTATGGCCTTCCCACCCAGACTTCTCTCCCACGACATACGTCCCATTACAAACCACAGAGACAGAAGCTGAGGAATGTTTTAAGTGGGCAGTGAGAGTCTCTCCATGAGACTTCTCCCTGATTACCTTTTCTGGGATCATAGTTACCCAAAAGCCTGTTTGAGCCAAGCATTCCCTCCACCTTGGGATTATGGTTCCGAGTGAATTAACAACCTTCAAAGAACTTAAGAACCCTGTTCAGACTCCTGCCAGTGTAACTGTTCGTGAAATGTGAGTCCATCGCATTTGTAAATCATCCCTCGAAAGAGTGAGTCTCATTCCTTATAAGATAATAGTGTTAGACCCTAAGACTAGGAGATGAGTGTGAGAAGTTTATGAGGAGATTGATTCTGGGAAGGGAGGTGGTATGAGCTCGGTAATGCTCACCCCCATGAAAGATCTCCGAATTCTAATCCCTGAAACCTGTGGCTGTTACCTTGATGGCAAAAGGGGACTTTCTGCAGACGTGGTTTAGCGAAGGATCTTGAGGTAGGGAGACTGTTCTGGATTGGCTGGGCCCTCAGTACAGTCCCATGTATATGAAGGAGGCCAAGGGAGATTTGACTACACAGGAGAAGACCGTGTAGAGGAACAGAATTCAGAGTGATGTGCCCATAAACCAAGGAATGCCAAAGATTGCTTACAACCGCCAGGCTCTGGAAATGGCAAAGAACAGATTCTCCCCTAGAGCCTCTGGAGGGAATATGGCCCCACTGACTCTTGATTTCAGCCCACGTTACTAGTTTCCAACATCTAGCCTCCAGAACTGCGAGGGAATGGCGTCTGTTGTTTTAAGCCACCCAGCTTGTGGTCATTTGTTCTAGAAGCCACAGGAAACCAATCCAGGAAGAAGGCCAGTGCTGTGCGTGTCACTGAGCAGCTCACTGACGTGGCCACCCCAGCAGGCTCCGTCCTGCTAGCAGTGGTAGGAGACTGTGGCTCACACCTCACAGCCACCTCAGCTCGGGCGTGAGGAGCTGGGTATTTGTTCACCGACTCTCATCCATCACTGGTTGAAAGGGATCCCCGAGGGGCTTGCTCTCTGTCCCACATGCAGGTCCCCAAAGCCAGAAAGAGCTCTCTGAAAGAGTTATGGTTGCTGCGCTTATAAACCAGGGGTGAGTCAGTGTGCCAAGGGCACACGGGCAGGAAAGCAACAATGTCTGCAGTACATACAGAATAAATGAGAAACTCGAAAGTGAAGACCCAAACTAGGGCACCAAGGGAGCGCCTACATGAAAACATTGGCTCTGACTGCCAGCCAGCAAAAACCAACAACATCTGGCTGCAGTAACAGATGACCACAAGTGCGGACAGGGCTGAAAAAAACCGAACAGTTTCTCTCACAGTCCTGGTGGCCATGAGCCGGAGATCAAGGTGTTGGTGGGCTTGGTTCCTTCCGCAGGTTCTGTTCCATCTACTCCATGCCCTTCTCCCTTCGCTCCTGGTGGGTGCCAGAAATTCTTGACGCTCCCTGGCTTCTAGACACATCACTGCAGTTTCCGTTTCCATCTTCGTGTGACCTCTTGGTGTGCTCTCCTCTTCTTAGAAAGACGCCCATCCTTCAGGGCCCACCCCAAATCCAGGATGATCTCATCTCAACACCCTTAACTGACTACATCTGCAAAGACCCTGCTTCCAAATAAGGCCACATTCTGAGGTTCCGGGTTCCGGTGGACGTGAATTCGGTGGGGGTGGGGGTGGGGTTGGGGGTGGGGTTGGGGATACTATTTGACCCACCATAAGTAGTTATTCGTATCTGCGTTTTTAGAGATGAGAGAACTGAGCTGCCCAGGACCACAGGGGTGGTGGGTGGAAGACGGACGACTTCACCCCAGGTTTATAGGACATCATGGTGCTCAGACTCTCCTCAGACCTGCTGGAGGGGCTGTAAAGCACTTGAAGCCTCTGAGAAAAGGCTTCCAGCAAAAGTGGCTCAAGGTGGGCCAGACACAACTCATGCCCGATATATATTTGGATTGCGTGACTCCAGGGACTGTTCCCCCAAAGACCTCAAATTCCAGGCTGTAGATGCAAATTGAGCATTTCTCTTTCACGACTACCTGTTGGGGGACTTTTGCCGTGGAAAACTGGAGGGGAGGCATGAGCCAGCCAAGATCAATGGTGCACAGTTGGTGCTTCTCTCTACTGCTGTTGTCCTTGGCATTAGAAAAACCCTCCGCCACAATCAATTTTATGTTTTATGGCCTTTTTACCTGGTTCTCCAACAGTTTCAAGTACACTGGAGCATCTTTTATTGTTAATTGTCTGTCCTCCCGAAATTTATTTTTGGAAATAAATGAGTAAACAACAGACGCAAAACCCAGCTTGATCCCAGTAACTCTGAATCCAGCAAACTGGGTCTTCTCTTTGGGTTCTTTGCCACTTCCAAGGCCATAAAAGGGTCTTACGAGTCATTAATTTGTTGGCTCTTGTGGAAGTGCCTATGCAGAGCTGCAGAGTAGCACGAACTGTGGAGGGAGGCTGGGATTCTTCGTGAACGTGGGCTCTGACCCTGACTGCCCATCTCCTCTTCAAAGGGAAACCTAGACAGGACTTTACGTTCCAGACCTGCCAGTTCATCGTGCCCTGGTTTTCCATGCCCAGATGACAATTTTTCACCCTTATCCTCATCTTCAGTCAAAAACATGGAACGCAAAACACAAGGACAGAATTCTAAGCTCTAAGGGGGGGGACATCTAGGTCCCAGCGCAACAAATTAGTCAGACCTGAAAAGTGACTGTCTTCCAAACAGAATGACAAATTTCCATCTATATTATATTATCTTCGCTACCATGAGATGCTGACGCCAACGGCGAGGAGTTAGGTCAGATTTCACAGCGAAGACGGTCCTCACTTCAGATGCTCGATGCAAAGCTCAGAGGTTCCCCAGGCCACCTGCACTTCTGACCATCTGGCTACGGATTCACAGCTCCCGGCTGCTCCCTCAGGTTCCATAATTCCTAAGAACAGCTCCTAGGACTCAAGAAAGCACTGTGCTGACTTCTACTGTTCTTTGTAAAGATTACAAATTAGGGCCGGCTGAACAAAGAGACCCATCGGGCAAGGACAGGGAAGAAGAGCCCAAAAGGCAAGCGTCTGTGTCCTCAGATGCTTCCCGCTCCCCACACACAGATGTCTGATTATCAACCCGAAGCCTGCTGAGTTTTGGTGTCTGGAGTTTTCACTGGGGTTTCATTATGTAGGCACAGTTGATTAAATCGCTGGTCACGTGACTGAACTCAACCCAGCCCAGAGGTTGGGGCTGATGCCACCAGGGTTGGGGCTCTAAGTCAGGGGGCCCATGTCAGTTGGTCTTTCTTGTGTGCCTGGGCCCCTGTCTACACCAGCTTATTAGCATAAACTCAGGTGTGGTCTGAGAGCCCCACCATGAATGATACTCCTCTGTCTGATTGGAAAATCCTGAGTGTTCCGCCACCCCCTCCCAGGAACCAGAGATGAAGGTCAGCCAGATGCATTGATATCAACACATACAATTGATGGGACCCAGACTTTAAGAAGTGTTCTCTCTCCTCTCCCGCTGATAAGAATCTTTTGTCACTGTGTCTGTTTTCCAGGTCCTAAAGAGAAGGGATTCTTGCTTGCTGGGCTCTGACTTACAGGACAGGGTGGAAGGGTGGGAAGGGGGCCTGTACAATCATTGGAGATAATGGGGCCCAGGTTGAGTTTGGCCGATTAGGGCCTCAGGAGCAGCTGGGCCCCGGGGACAGGAGGGAGGGGGCTTTAAGAAGTGCACATGAGGGGGTTAAGTTGGACACCCCATTATATGTGTGGAGAAATGTGACAGGTCTTAGGAATGAAATTCATGTCAGCTTTTGACCTTTGAAATACCTTCTCTCTTAGATACGGAGGCTCAGGGGCCCTTCTGCTGGGAGGTATCGTGACTTCATCCATATCTGGACCTTCTTTTCCCTCCTTACTCGCCACCCTCACATCGCAAGTGGGAGCCAGTTTACGTGAATATGCTTCCAGCTCAACTGAAAACAGGGAAGGTCTGTGCTGGGTCTGGCGGGAGTCCAAGGATGGAAGTGCAAAGGCCCTGGGGCCTAAGGGTGAGGTTGTGATTGGGTCGTGAATGTAATCCATGCTCTTTTCAGCACAACTGGATTCCTCTTGGTGCTGGGCATGGAGCGAGGAGGGGAGACACCTCAACGGGACAGTGGGAATCTCCAGTTCCACCCCGAGTCAGGCCAGGGGCTAACGCCGGAAACTCTTCAGTAAGCATCATAATCCTCATCTTCAAAATGGGCACTGGCATACTCCAAGCGTGTTGGCACAGCCAGCATCCTCCTTTGGAACCTATTTTAGCAAGCACCCACTGGTTCTCCTTCGTTGTATCTACATTTTTGTGCCTAGGAGATGCTTTCCAGATACTCAAAAGAGCTGGTAGATAAAGAATGGCTCCCTGCTGTGATCACCCCAGTGCTATTCCAAGTTGTACCCAGGACTCCCCCGGGGTGGGGGGGCAGTACTCCTCTGTCTCCCGTGGTGACTTGTTCACCAAGCTGCCTGTGCTCTCAGCCTCCCCAGCCTTGTTTCCCCTTGCCCTGCCATGTTCCCTGGGATTACCTCCCACATAAGCCACTTGCACAAAGATCCTTGTCTCGACGCTGGCTGCCAGGGAAACCCAAACCACGATATGAAGTTGTCGTGAGGTCGAGGTCCTTTGTCAAAGGCATGGGGAGGGCACACAGCAAAGTGCATTTGCTGTCGGATGCAATCCTGACCCTTGGATGGGCCGGATGTGCAGGGGAGATGGGCCTTGGATAGAGTTGGGAGGGGTCCAGGTGGAAGGGAGCCGACGGTAGGATGGTGCCTAGGCAGGAAGA
Organism: Mellivora capensis; assembly: GCA_004024625.1. NCBI lineage: Eukaryota > Metazoa > Chordata > Mammalia > Carnivora > Mustelidae > Mellivora > Mellivora capensis. The sequence continues at coordinate 7,721 of PISX010019094.1, forward strand.
AAGACCGCCACCTCTTTGGTGGAAGGAAGGGGAGGCAGAAGAGCGGGTGAATGGTTAGGCAAGTCACCCACCCAAGGAGAACAGAGATCATTACCCTTCTAAATCCCCCATTCCTAAGGGGGAGGGTAAAACTTAATTGCTCAGAGTCTATGCTCATGGTCCCCTAGCCTTGTGCAGCTCTGTTTTTCTGGTCCCTGAGCCCACAATTCTGGTAGCACAGGTAGACTCCTTCACCTGGGCTGCAATACTTCCCCCCCCTCTTCGTTGTTATTCCTGTTACTGACATCACTTCAAGCACAAAGCGTTATTGTAATCAGAGCAACACTTTATATCTCTAGACCATCTTTCATCTGACACTTGTCTGACTCTCACCAAAGACACTGGAAACTTTAAAGAAGCCACACAAAGCTCTCCTTGGCTCCACCCTCCTCTTAAAGGCAAGCATGGGGGGCAGGAGAGGAAGCAGATTTACTCACCAACCTCCCAGACTTCTCACAACAAACCAGTGAGGTAGGAATTATTAGCCCCAGTTTGCAGATACCTAAAGGAGCTTCCCGGAAACAAACCTACCAGTTTCTCAGTTCAAGGTCCCGTGACCCAGACTGCACATTCCCAAAAGGCTTCCCATGCGGACTCGGGACACCTCCAGATGAAGTCCACGATCTGTTAGAAGGAAGACGATTTCCGCCTACCGCTGTCCATTGACCCACACCACCTTCCTGCATAACGAATCAACATCGTTTTCTAGTAAGCCCTCTAATCAAACGTGGGGAAGGCATGATTGCATTACACCGCGCGTTAGAAGAGTTCATTTCTTTCAGGAAAATATTTTAAAATACACAATTTCGTTGCAATTTTTGGCAGGTTGTCACGTTAAGAATTCTGGGAACCCTGACAACGGAGATCTAAAAATACTGTGTTGTATATTCCAACATTGCTAAGAAAATCTTAGGAGGCCTCATCAGGAACAAAGACTTGTTAGCTATGGGTAGTGATGGATGTTAACCAAACTTACATGGGGAACATTCCACAACATGTATGTAAACCAAATCATGGTGTTATATACCTACAAGTAACACAGTGTTACATCACAATTCTGTCTCAACCCTGGAGGGGAAAAGGAAGGTAAGTGAGATTCTCGGAGAGTAAACATCCCTGTGTCATGAGATCATAACAAAACAAAACAAAGTAACAACATTTGGAGCTCCACGCTGCACAAAAGCAGACTGTGGGTTGGATTTGGCCCCCCAGGGTATGGTTTGCTGACTCTTAACTAGGCTGGATGATCCGCTGTCAAGAAAAATAAAAAAGGGAGGGGGCCCTGGCCACTCCTGATTCCCCAGAGACGGTCTCTCAGCCCTCTCCTGTGCTTTTCATTCTGTCTTGGGTGGGAGACCCAGAAGCAGACCCTGAAACAAGATTGGAGGGTAAGCAGCTTACGTGAGCGGTGGTCCCAGAACACCTGGGTAAGAGAATAAGGAGGTGGGACAGGGAATGAAGGCATTGAGCAAAGATTTTCCATTGATCCAGTTAACAGTGGTGGGCAGCTGGACTCTGGCTGGAGCTGGTCCTGCGGGGGACCCCCGGGAGACAGGTGTAGCACACCTCAGAGTTACACTGCTACACAGGTGTGTGACTTGGGGCGATCATCCCCCGACCGCACCTGCCATGTGCTGAGAGCTGCTTGTGTGAGCCACAGAAGGCCTCCAGGTGGGGATCCCAGGTGGCTGCAGCTGGTGCAAGGGTGGGGCTTTTGTCGCCAGAAGTGGCAAGCATCAGGGGACTGGAGCGGGGCACCGGCAGCCTCCTCCCCCCCGTTATAGGGTCTTTAGGGAGCATCCACGTCTATTAGAAATACCTAATCTCAGTTAGTGTGCGTATGTAGGGAAACCATGCTCTCTCCATGTTTCCCCCATCCATGTAAAAAAAAACAACAAAAAACGACACAGTTTACACACATTTTTTTGACAAGCCCCAGAAAGCAAGCCCCTAGAAGACAGGAATGAAATCAGCAAGCCAGTTCTCCCCCTTTCTCATTCATAGCACCCCATTCCTCCCAAAGGCTCCGCAACAAAGCCACATTAACAAAACTTTCCACTCTGAGCAGGCTGAGGTGGTGGCGGGTCAAACCTGCACCACTATTCCTTTTAACAGAACAGAAACTGAAAGAGAGGCAGGCACGGGCCCAGGGTCTGTGATGCATCACCGCGGAGCCCTGTCATGGTCACGTGCCCTTGCTCCACCCCAGGGTGTGCGGCACTCAACCCCACAGCATCCGTGGCATTGTCACCCTGACCTCTCCTCCCTGACTGTGGCCCCAACAGCAGCATTGAGAGAGCAGAGAGTGCCACTCGGTGTGTCCCCAGACCCTCTCGGTCCCATCTGCAGGTGTTTGCAAAGGGTCTTCTCGGCACAGGGTGGGGAGGGAGGCAGCAGTGAGCGCTGTGGTCCACGCCCCTGGGTGATCTGGTGTGAGCCTAAGAGTCTGTGTCAATGGTGAGTTCAGAGACCGCCAGGAAAGAAGGGTAGGCGTCAGTGCACCAGGGGCGGAGGTAGTGGGAGTCCTCTGCCTTGGCTGCAAATAGCAAAAAAACATATTGTCTGCAGAGAATTTTAAAATAATAAGACCTGCTAATTGCACCGGCAACTTTACACAATGACGTCAATGATAAATTACTTCTTCGATGGGTCTAAGTGCTAAACAGTTGATGTGGTTACTGTTGGGTTTTCATAATCATATGTATAGGTGAGCCTCAGATTAGCACATTCTTGGTGCTTGAAATTTAATGAACATTCTACAGGGGAGTTAATTTAGTTCTACAGTCCACCCCCAACCCACGCCAACTCAGCTACACAGCATGTTCCATTTGAGAGTATGTTGGCATGGGAACAAGACAAAGATGATTGTCTCAGCACTTCTGCTGGAGCACCTGGCCAAGGCAATTGGACAAGAAAAAGAAAGAAAAGGCATTCAGATTTGGAGAAGGAGGAAGAAGAAGAAGAAGAAGAAGTAGTAGTAAAACAATCTCTGTTTGCAGGTGACATGATCCTGTATATGGAAAATCCCAAGGAATTCATTAAAGCACTATTAATACTAATAAACGATTGCAGCAAGTTGGAGAGATACAAGATCAACGTACAGAGATCGATCCTATTTCTATCCGCTTGAAATAATATGAAAGCTAAATTAAGAAAACCATGTACAATGTTAAGGAAAAAATTAAGAAAACTATTCGCTTACAATAGCATCAAAAGCAATAAAATACTTAAGAATAAATTTAACAGGGACGCCTGGATGGCTCAGTTAGGAAAGCGGCTGACGCTTGACTTCAGCTCAGGTCACGATCTCAGGGTCCTGGGATCGAGTCCCCAGTTGGGCTCCACACTTGGTGGGGGGTTTGTTTGGAAAAATATCAGTGAAAGAAATTAAAGATCTAAATAAGCGGGAAGACTTCCCATGTTCATCCGCCTCAACTTGATCTGTAGATCTAACACAGTTCTGTCAAAAACTCCTCTGGCTGTTGTGCAACAATCAATGAGCTGACTCTAAAATGCATACGGAAATGTAAGGGGCCGAGAAGAGCCAAGACAGTCTTGAAAATGAAGAACAAAGCTGAAGTACCCACACCACCTGATTTCAAAGCTTACTACAAAGCTATAGTAATCAAGATAAGGTGGTACTAGCTTAAGGATGGACATATACATAATGGAATAAAATTGAGACTTAAAGGATAAATCCTCATTTACAGACGATTGATTCTCAATAAAGGGGTCAAGGCAAGTCAGTGAGGAAAGGACTGTGTTTTCAGTGAGGGTGCTGGGACAAATAGAAGTTCACCTGCATAAAAATGAATTTGGACCCCCTACCTCACCCCATACACAAATATTACATCAATGTGCATCACAGAACTAAATGTAAGGACTGAAATTATGACCGTCTTAGAAGAAAACGTGGGAGTAATTTGGGTTAGTCACTTATTTCTTCATATTTCATCAATGCACAAAGTGGCAAGTGGACCACATCCAAATTAAAATTATTCCTGCAAACAATACCATCAGGAAAGTGAAAAGAACCCACAGGATGAGGGAGAGTATTTAAAAAGTCACAAATCTGCTAAGGGACTTGTATCCAGAATACATAAAGAACACTTAAACTCAATAATAAAAAAGCCAACCCCATGTTTTCAATGATAGAAGAATTTGAACAAACGCGTCTCTAAAGAAGATAGGGGTACCTGGGTGGCTCAGTGGGTTAAGCCTCTGCCTTCAGCTCAGGTCATGATCCCAGAGTCCTGGGATCAAGTCCCGCATTGGGCTCTCTGCTCGGCAGGGAGCCTGCTTCCTCCTCTCTCTCTCTCTCTCTCTCTGCCTCCTTTCTCTCTCTCTCTCTCTCTCTGCCTCCTTTGATCTCTCTCTGTCAAATAAATAAATAAAATATTTTAAAAAATTAAAGAAGATATGCAAAATGGCCAATAAACATCTAAAAGTCATTATAAATTAAATCAAAATAAAAATTATCCTTAGTCACTAGGGAAAGGCACAATGAGATAAGACCCACGATGAGATGCCGCTTCACACCCATTAGAATGGTTGTAATAGAAGAGACAGACAAGTGTTGGCAAGAAAGGGAAAAATCAGAATGCGCATACACTCTTGGCGGGGATGTAAATGGTGCAGCTGTTTTGGGAAACACTTTGGCGTTTCCTCAGCGTGTTCTAGTTCAATGTGACCCTGAAGTCCTACCCTTGGGCACCTACTCAAGGGAGAGGAAATGGATGTCAACACAAAAATTTGTACGTAAATGTTCACAGCCTTACTTGTAGTTGCCTGAAAGTGGAAACCACCTCTATGTCCATCAGCTGATAAAGAGACCAACAAAATGGGGTGCATTTAGAGAAGTGTGTGTTACTTGGCAGCACAAAGAATAAAATACTGATTCCTGCCATGTCATGAAGGAACCTTGGAAACCTTTTGCTAAATGAAAAAAACCAGATACGAAAGTCCACCTAGTGCATGATTCCTTTTGTAGAAAATGTTCAGAATAGGCAAATCTATAGAAATAGGTTAGGGGTTCGGGGGGTAAGCAGGGGGTGGTGAGAATGACTGCCAATGGGTACAGGGTTTGGGGTGGTTAAGAAAGTTGCCAAATTAGGCTATGATATGACCACACAACTCTTCAGAGACCAATATGAAAAACCATGGAATTGTACCCTTTAAAGAGGTGAACTTTATGGTTCACAAACTATATCTCAATAAAGCTATTTAAAATTTAGAAGTTCCTAAGGGTTCAGAATTGTTAGAAGCTCATTTGAGACTGGTTCCTGTCTCCAACCCCCCGGGTGCTGCACACTCTCATCCTGAAACAGCAGATTTCTAATGAATAACAACAGTACAGTGATTATAAAGAACCAAACAACTTGAATTACTTCATTTCTGCCATTCTGCCGCCGCTCGGAGTTGTCATTTATGGTTAAAATTTAAAACAGGGAAATGGGACGAGTCACGAACCGTAATATTCATCTCATTATCTACACATTTTCGTTCACGTGTGAAATATTTTCCCGAAATTGAATAATACCTTTAAAATTGAAATTCATTCTTTCTATAACAGGTCACAATTTTAAAACCAAACACCGAGCAAATAATGATTGTTACTGATCGTGATATAATTGTAGCTGAAACTAGTTTTGTGGTCTAGAGGGTAGTGTCTACAGATCATCTCTTCTGATCATCACATATGCCGGTGCTGCTGCTGGGGTGGGAGGGACGTGTCCTGAAGGGCTGGAATATCACAGTCTAAATGAACCAGCTGGACCCTCAGTAATCTAGGCAGGCCCCATCGATCTCCATAGTTACTAGTAGGATATTGATACATTTCATGCATTGGTCAAGTCCTTTACCACTGGGTTGACCAGTAGCACATTACGGTTTAATCTTGGCATCCCCTAAAATGAAAGTCAGTGCTGGAAAAGAGTAGCGTAAATATGGAATACACAACAGGCACACGTGTGTGTGTGTGTGTGTGTGTGTGTGTGTGCGTGTACACGCACAAGGGTGCGTTTAGTTGTTTGGTGGTTCTTGTTTGGCTTGGTTTTGATTTTGCGGTTTGTGTGATCCCTCTTGGCAACACCCATGTGGGTGTCTCAAACAATATGCCCAGTGAAACCTTTCTACCTTGACGGTGTCTCGTGTCATCCTCTGGTGTGTTTATCTCTCGGCTCAGTGTTTTGAACCATGTTGTTCATTTCCCCGCTCCCTTCCTTGCTCCCTGGAAAGTTCCCTTCTCTCCGACTTGTTTCCCGCACCAATCCTGGATTTGAAGTCGCCAAGTTTCTCTGCGTTCTAACACCCTGAACTCATCCATTCCAATGCAAACATTTCCAACAGACGCAAGTCTTTGATTAAGAAAATGAAAGGTCATGGGACGCCTGGGTGGCTCAGTTGGTTAAGCAGCTGCCTTCAGCTCAGGTCATGATCCCAGCGTCCTGGGATCGAGTCCCATATCAGGCTCCTTGCTCGGCAGGGAGCCTGCTTCTCCCTCTGCCTCTGTCTGCCAGTGCTCACTCTCTCTCTGACAAATTAATAAATAAAATCTTTTAAAAAAAAAAAAAAAAGAAAGAAAGAAAATGAAAGGTCAGACACCCAAATCGTCCGCTCTGCTCACGGCTGAGTTCAAGGTAGAGAACAATGCGCTTCATTTTTAAGAACATAAAATACTCGCAGGCTTAAGCTTAAAAGGATGAAAGAAGCACCTGCCTAGAAAGGCACCTGATTCTTCCAACTAGTCGCCCCGTAACGGTCACACGCGGGCGTCGACATTGACAAAGTGACAGGTGCTTTTCACATCAGTCATGGAGGGCTGCTTACTTCTTCATCGGCTGGAGCGACCTCGCGAATGCCGTGCTCAGCCGAACCTTGGGGAGATATACTGAAGTGTGTTATGCACACAGATACTGCGAGATGCCTCATAAAAACCCAGACCTCCTATAAAGCAGTTTGATAACCACTGGTGTGTAGGCGACTGTGTTTAAAGTGGGCAATTCTATAAGCCACTGCATTCATATTTTTAATGAGCCCTGACTTTGGTGCTCAAACATGGTGTACTAAAAACAGACATAACTCAGCCATTTGTATTACTTGGGTGTTTCCAGTTGCTTTCTCTAAAAGCGGAGGGAGGGGAAAAAGCCACTGGCAGGCAGGGTGATGGATGAGCAGGGCTACATATTTTCCATTTTTAAACAGGGGGGACCGAAAGCAAACACCGGGCCCTTCTTACGGACCGCGTGGAGGGGAAAGGACTCCACTTGATGAAGCACCTTTCAAGCCTCAGGTAACCCAGAGCGTTTTAGAGCCTAATCAGTTACATGCTGGTAATTCAGTCCCCGAAGACAAACAAAGCATCCATTACCCGGGCGTTGCGATAGCTCACGCGAGTTTCTGGTCATTACCGCAATTACTCGTTATTTATGCGGGGCCACAAGCACACACGCAGCACTGTAGAATGGATGTGATGTGCCAATTACCCTAATGTTGGTTAACTGAGAAAGAAAATGATCAAGTTTCCGAGAGTGTTATCTGTCCCCCCCAGAAAGGGGAAAAAATGGACAAAGCCCGGCAGTCTGTGGTGACGGGGCTGAGTCTTCGTTTCCCGACATTTGCCTACTGCACGACATGGCACTTGGTGGTCCATCATGAGGCCGCCCTTCTGGGCTTAGGGAGCCCTACGTTCGCCGCAGATCTGGTGCAATCACGAGCCCACTGTCATTTTGCCGCCCCCCCTTTTATTTTGCAGTCATGCCTCCCCATCAATACTGTGGCAGAGCGAATTTCAAGGTATCTTTTCCCCCGTGAGATACACAGACAGCTATCACCATACTTCACAGCTCCAACAATTGGAAACTGTTGCATATATATTACTGGCCTCCAGACGGGAACATTTTCCTCCTGGATTTAACCCATGCTTTCAGCAGGAATTAAAACAACAACAACAAAAACAAGTCAAGGGTCATTGAAGGGGTTCAGCATACAGAAAAGTAAATGGACCTCTCAGTGGGTTGTTTTTCCATCGGTGTGGGGCAGTGTGGACCCACAGATCTGATTCATCTCTGCGCAGGGAGATGGCACAGGAACCGTCTGAAATGAAGAGGAATGAGCTCAGAGGAGCAGAGAGCAAGAACAGCATAAAAGTACAAAGTACGTAAAACGTAATTAAAGGCCTGGAAGGTGGTTTGCTCCGGATGCTGTCCTGGGGGGTATTAATATATACAACGGCAGTGAGGTGTGGCTTCTGGGAGAAAAGCAATATATTAATTCTCAGATCAATAGTTTGTGAAATGCCTTTTTGCTGTCCCAAGCGTACTACTGTTTCAGCGATAAGGAGTGATTTTCTTGGAGTTGAAGACAGCCACTGCTGGATGGGATTGCTCTCTGGGGGGTGGGGGGAAGCGGGAGAGCGCCAGCCAGGGAGGGGTCGTTTAAGAGCGAGGCCCTCACCATCCCCTGGGTTCCTGCTCTCATTCCATCTTGTGCTCGGTGCAATACAGAAATGTCTCAGAACACAGCACTGTGACCGGGTCCGAGGCTCTAGGTAACACCAGCCTTCCGTTTTCCCTCCTGATTGCTCGGCGGCTCTTAACCTGCTGTAGATGGCTACAACTGTTTGGCAGGGAGGCGGATGGAAGGTGGGAGTGTTGGTGGACAGATTGAGACCTACTGGGGAAGGATGCCGAGAAAGGGGGGGCGCAGCAGACAGAGTGGACAATTAGCGGAATGGGATGAATTTAACGAACCGCATCCACAGTGTAGTGACGGCAGGGGACCCCGTTGTTTATGGCCTGTTCCTAGGTGTCAGTTTGGGGTGACCCCATTAAGGGAAACTCTGTGGTGCATACCCCCCCAGGCAGCCTCCAGCCTCCAGGGGAGTGCACTCTGGGGGTGCCTGTGGCTCCAGCTGGAGGCCCCCCACCGCCCTTCCTGTTCAGCATTTACCCCCCTGCTCTCTGAAAGCACCCCCTCCCGGAATCACCCCCAGGAATCCCACCTCTGCTCAGGTGGGGAAGGAGCATGGGCAGCTGTGCACCCCAAGGTGAGATGCCCTTTCCCTTTCTCAGTCACCCCAGCTTTAGGAAGACGGGGTCCCCTGAAGTTCTCTCAACACCTGGACGGAGGGGACAGACCTGGGTCTCACGCATTTTAAGGCAGAGAGAGCTAAAACTGGGATTGGGCCTGCTAAACAGAGGAGAGGCCCAGGAGGAAGACAAGATGACTTCCAGCTAAAAGAGCGGTTCTCTCTGAACACATGGTAGGTGACGCCAGTGATCCCGTGACCCCACATGTGCAGGTCACACCAACTTGAGTGCAGGGGCGCGGTGACTCCCCAACCAGTCTTCTTACTGGGTTTTTCTCTTCAGGGGCTCCCCTCCCCAGCTCCTTGAGGATGTATTTTATGATGAAAGTATTCCGTGAATATGGAAATGCGCATTTTCCAGGGGAGAAGGACAATAGGGGAAAAGCAAAACCTCCCCATTTGGCCCTGTTCACTCTTTTCCTAGCTCCACGCCTTAGGGACGATCGTTTTGGACCAAATCAGGCTTTCAGCTCAATGTGCCGTAAAACCTAGTCCAATCCAGAAACCACATGATTTTTCATGTTTTGGCAGCTGGGGTCTGTATGGAGAGGTCAGATGCACACTGACATTTTTCCGTGTGGTGACTGCCTGTCTTACTGTTCTCGCAGACTTGCTTCACTCGCTCGCAGAGCGCGTGGCTTCCTGTCTCGGGAACTGCCTTTTCATTTTGCTGTGGCTCATTCTCGAGTCATTTTCTTTTTTCTTTTTTTTTTCCCTGAGAAGTGTTTGCGAAGTAAATTTCCAAAATCCCTGCATGTCTAAGAATGTGTTTATTTTGTTCGCACATTTGATTGATTATTTGGTTGAATACAGAACTTCACGTTTAAAGTAAATCTCCCCGAGAACGCTGGAGCATTACTTCATTATCTCGTTGCTGGAAGATAATCCAGTCCTGCTGATGAGAACCCAGAGTCCCACCTGATCCTTGGCATTGCCATGCATTCCCCCCCCCTTTCTAGAAGATTTTAGAATCTTCTCATTATCGGCCTTTTTCTTTTCTTCCCTGAAATGCCATGAGACGGAATCCAGGTGCCGGTATTTTTTCACGTTCCACGGGGGCACTCGCCGGACCCCCTCACTGTGGAGATCTCCCCTCCTCAACTCTGACACACATGCCTGATACCGTTTTGTGATTAGCTCCTCTCTCCATTCTCTCTTTCCCTGCCTGGAACGCTCCTTCCCCAGGGCCTCAGTCTTTTTAAGTTGATCACGAAACGTCTCAACTCGTCTCTCACACTTTTCATTTCTTTTTTAGTTTGGTTTCATTTCAATTTCATTTTTTAAAAGATCTTATTTATTCATTTGAGAGAGCGTGAATGAGAGAGGACCTGCAGGGGTGGGGCAGAGACAGGGAGAAGCAGACTCCCCACGGAATAGGAACACCCACCCCCATGCGGGACTCGATCCCAGGACCCTGGGATCATGACCTGAGCTGAAGGCAGACACTTAACGACTGAGCCACCCGGGGGGCCCAACACTCTTCATCTCTCTGTGGGTTTCATTTGGTTTGTTCTCTAGCCGAGGAGATCCCACTGGTGGGCATCTCCCCACCCCGCTATTGTACCATATTTCCCTCATCTTGTATTTTGACAGTCACTCTTCGTACTTACATAAACCGTCCCTCTGTTCAGGCAGCCCGTTCCATAGCAATCTGTTCTTATTTTGCGGGTGTGATTTCTGCTGGAATCTCTTGAAGGATACTCATTAGAGGTTTTTTTTGGATCATTATGCTTCCTTCCCTTCCCTGTGTTACCCTCTCCACCCATGGGAGATGCTTGTCCTATTTGCTCAGAAAGTCCCCTCTTTCAAGCTGCTGCTTTATGCCCACATTTCCAAAGACCGGGGGTTGACAAATGTTTTCCGACTTCCTTACGAGAGGCTGGAGCGGCTCTGTGGGGCAGATGTGGCGTGCCAGGTTGACTTTTCTCTAGGGCAGCGCTGTACAAAATCTGGCTCGTGAACCCCAGTCATTCTGTGCAACAGAAATCAAAACTGAGAGCTTAGAAACTCTTTTACACCATTTCGACCCTGCTGCGATAACCAAGCATGAACGGCAAATTTGTATCTTGAGTGTCTTTTTTATTTACTGTCATTTGCTAGTAATTCCTTTTATTATACTTTATAAAAGTGCCAGTCCAAAAGAGATTAGAAGCTTTTTTTGAAGAGGGGGAGGGCCGGGGAATGTCTTCTATCAATAGTTCAGGAGACACTGCTTTGGGGGGCTCAGGTCAGGGGAGGTCTAGGCAGGCTGTCCCTCTAGTAAATGTCACATGGGGAGGGGTCCTTGGGCCAGTGTCCCCATTCCAAGAGCCCTGGATACTCAGAGCAGGTTTCCTTAGAAATACTTCTTTGGCCTTAAATTTTAAATTTTCTAGTAGCAACGTTAAAAAAGCAGGTGATATTCATTTTAATATATCTTTTATCTAATTGAACTTATCTAGAACACTGTTATATCAACATGTGAGTAGTATCAAAATATGAATGAGATATTTTGTACTCTTTTTTTATAGACTGTCTTCCAAATCCGGGTGTCTCTTACACATATAGCACCGGAACTCAGACGCTAAATTTTCCTTGAAAATACTTGACCTCTACTTAGATTTTGTAAAATTTACAGTTGAAAAAGTAGATTAAGACACAGTTCTGTCTTCATAGGGGCTCAAGTTCCACGGTGTGTGCTTTTGTCAAAGCTTATCTCATGACATAGTTAAGATCTATAAATTTTACTTTAAAAAAAAAAAGGCCAAGCCATCCTCCATTTAATGATATGCATGTATGTAAATTTTATCCCCAAACCCACCACTAGTTGATGAGATGCCTGACGCAGTGTTGAAAGGTAAAGTCTGCTGATGTTTTCAACTCACTTGGAAATGCATCATCGGAAATAAGGATTGATGGCTAAGGGATACCTAGATGGATATATATGTAATAAATCAAATTAAGCAGAATGCTCATTGTAGAATCAGGTGGGTGGGATATATGGGTGTTCGCTCTACAATTTTTCTAACTTGTCTGAATGCTTAAAAATTAATTCTAAGAAGGTGTTGGGGAGGAAAAGAGACATGCATGTCTCCAACGAGCTGTACCTCCATGTAATCTCACTGCTAAATCTCAAAATTGTTGTGTTGTGTTGAGTGAAAGAAACCAGACTCCAGAGAGGATCTAGGTGTGGTTCCATTCACACACGCAGTTTTGGGGCTGCATAGGTCAGAGGTCAGGCACAGTTATCTATGCTGTCAAGGGTCAGAAGGTGGTTAGCCGGAGTGGGGAGGGTGCCTAAAAGGTGGCACGGTTTTCTGAGGCACGGATGAAGTCCCATTTCTGATTATGTGTGTGGGCTTACAGGGGTGTGTGTTTGCCTTGTGACAACTCACCAAGCTTTTTGCAGAAATTGGCACTTGGCTATGTGCATTAGCTCCCTAATCGGTTTCGTTGTTTTAAGGCACACTGACCCTGCACACCGTGCATAAAGGAAACCAGAATTCTTGAAAACAACGCTGCCTGATGTGAAGGTCTCAGAGTGCAAGGGAGATCCCGCCCCGATCCCAGGAGAGTCCTCTGGGCCTCGCTGCTATTTATTTGGGGGAACTTTCTCTCTGTGCGGGTCTCGATCACAGTCTCGAACACACTCCACAGAAAGCAAGCCTACGTACCTTAGTCCCCAGTGCTCACACATCCCCACCACCGCGCCCCCCAAGACGGCCCGGATGTCAGACTCTCCCGCACTCCGACCACACGCCATGATTGATTTTTCTCTTGCTTAATGTGTTAATATATCAAATGCCTTGCGCTCTGGTAGCTCAAGGGACTTTTCTCAGAGAACTTACAACATGAAATGGGAAGGCATGTCCTCTAGCTATTACAGGGGTAAATGAAAAGAGTGGCAGAGGGGGGAGAAGAATGGCAAACTGAGGCAGAATAGGAGGGGTAGGGGGGCCTGGGGGAACAGGGGTGCCTCAGCAGGGAGAGAAGGGCCCAAGAATATCAGGCTGTGTCCAATTCAGCCAGATTTTTGGGTTCATGATTCAGATAAAGCCTCAGGCAGGATCTTCCCACCCATACAGTGAAGATCAAGGACCGCCACCCCTACCCCCTGCCCCAGGGCCTATAGCCATAGCTGGCAAGAATAAAGTATTATAAACGTGGACATCCGGAAAGCACGATGTTTCTTATGGAGTCATTCAGCAGAACTCTGAGAGCACTAGTGGGGGTGGGTGTCCTGGGCCCAGGACAGTTGGGGGCGGGGGGGGGGGGGCACAGGTAGGGTCTGTGGCCATGAAGTGTCCAGGAGCAGCACCTGCCAGGCAAGCCCAGGGCAGTTTCCAGAACAGAGGCTGAGGAGAGGTTGGGGCTTGGGAGGAAGGGGATGACAAGGCTATAGGATTCCTAGTTCCTGCTCCCTTGGGGGAAAAGCCTCCCACCAAATCACAAGGAGGAGGCCTTGAAGTTCTTCAGAATGTGCCCAATTCCTGTAAAAGGGCAGCTGCCTACACCCCGACCCGGAGCTGGAGAAGGGGGCGTCCCTGCCCGAGGCACCCCCTAGGCACTCCCCAGGTTCTCTGAGCCAAGGCAGTAGAACTGGGGGGGTCTGAACTGCAGCCCCAGGACCCACCTGCTCTCCCCTCCACTCTCCTCCCCTCTGCTCCCCAGGGACCAGGGACCCAAACCCCGCCCCACTCCCTCTTCCTTATCTCTTTCTAACCTTTTGCATTTCTTAGTCTCATTTCCTGTCGGGTTTTGCATTTCCCTCCCCCTGCCAGCCTATGACACACTTTCTCTCCTTTTTTTCTCTCTTTCACCTCCTCTGGCCTCGGGACTCCGGCCTGGGCTGCGCGTAGCCCCCTCCCCACCCTGCAGCCCCTGGGCCGGCGGCAACCTTTAACCTGCCGCCGGGCGGTGGCGCGGAGGGCCGGAGGGCCGGGGCCCAGGGGGAAGCCGGCGGCCTGCACGGAGGAGGCGGCCAATGCGGCTGGTGGAGCATGAATGCCCCAGGTAGGCAGGGCGGACGCGGGGGTGGGGGGCATGAGGCGCGACTAGGGGGCGCAGAGTGGGGATGCCTCCACCGCGGGGGGCGCCGTCCGGGGTGGGGGTGCTGCTGGGGAGAGGACACGCGGGGGTGGGACGGCGTGGGGGGGGGAGCCACAATGCATCCGGGCTCAGGAGGGGTGCGGCGGCGGCAAGATGGGGGGTGGGTCAAGGGGGATGGTGCTGGGGGTGGCGTGCGGTCGCTGTTGGGGCGCACCTGGGGAGAGCACACACGGGGTGGGAGCGACATGAGAGGTCTGGGATGACTTGCCCTCCTCGCCCTGCGGAGCTGGACCCCCATCTATCTCTCTCCCCCTCCCTTTCTCTACCTCACTCTCCATGTGGTATCCCTCCCCACCACTACCCGAACCCTCTCCTTCCAGTCCTGATTAGTCCCACTTTCCACCTCCCTGTGTCCCCTCCGTGCCTCTCTGGGACAGTCTGTCTCCCTGTGTCTCTACCTGGCAGAGTCCCCACACCCCTCGCAGAAGAAAGGGATGAACCTGAGAGTGGGTCAGGGGAGCAGGTCCCGGGAGCGGTCCCTGGCAGTGGCCTGGCAGGGCGCCCCTCGGTGCACCTGCCCCACAGAGAGGAAAAGAACCTTTTCTAACACCTGAAAGGACCGGAAGTTTCCATACCACAGTGAGGCCTGACTCAGAGGCTCCCAAGAAGGTGGGGCCCCTGGGTGCGGAGGGGGAAGGACGGAGGGGGAAGGACGGCCTCTCCCATGGGGAGTATATGAGAAGGGGACAGGAGGGGCTCCAGTTTCCAGCAAAGCCAGGAGGAGGTCCTGGTGACCCCAACCTGCAGTTCCCTTCCCTGGATGGAGGACCACCCCAGCACAGGGTTAGGCAGGAAGCCCCCCCCCTCCCCAAGCTCTCCTGCGCCCTGGGGCATGGGGAGGGAAGGTGAGTTCTCTGTGGCTTCAGAGCTCAGAACAAAGTTGGAGGGGCCACAGGGAGACTAGTAGGCTGTAGGGAACAGCCTTCCCAGTTGCACTTGCCCTGCAGGAACGGAGAGGTTTGTCTAAACTGGGAGCCTCCCAGCCCCAGCCCAGGAGTGGGTCAGCAGAGGGCCATTTGCTTACATCTGGACTTGGACCTCTGTGCCTGGACTGCCCTGGGAGCCTTTGATTTGCAATTCCAAAAATTTGTCCTGACATTTACAACTCTCTTGAAGCTACAAGGTTATCAACCTTCTAGAAAGGGAAAACATGTTGGTCAGTCCCTTGACAATTACTGAGTGCCTACCGTGTGTGTAATGTTCCCTGGCAGTCCTGGGGGCCATGGATTCATGCAGTGACAGGAATTCAGTGAAAATTCTCCTCTTCTGTCCTTTCCCTGCGTATCCACTTCTGTCCACCCCCCAAGGAAGCCATAAAGAAATGCTGGTCCCACCGTGGGCCAGGGGTGCTCTGAGGCCAGAGGGAGCCTGGCACTGAGCCTTGCCACACTCCAGCAACAAAGACTATATCCGCACTGGCATCAAAAGGGAAGGCTTCCGGCCCCACCAGTCCAGTCTTGAGTCAGTGCACGAATGATCCTTGATGGGATGTTTTTCTTAATGGTGGTAAAATACACGTAATGTGAAACTTACCTTCTCCATCGCTGTTGCCGTGTCCAGAACTTTCTCATCTCCCCACTCTGAGACTGTGTCCCCATTCAGCACTAACCCCTATGCCCTCCCCTCGGTTCCTGGCATCCATCCTTCTGCTTTCTGTCTCTGTGAACCTGATTCCTCCAGGGACCTCCCATAAGAGGGTTCCTGTGGCATTTGTCTTTCTGTGGCTGGCTTGTTGCAGTGAACGTAATGTCCTCCAGGCTTACCCACGCTGTAGCGGGCATCTGAATTGCCTTCCTCTCTAAGGATGAGTTGTATTCCATGGTGCCAACGCTCTTGGCTTTGTTTTATCCATTCATTCTTGGTGAGATCTTTTAAAATGACTTGTGGACCTAACTGTTCATCGAAACGTCACGGCCCTTGTTTGAATTGGGCAGTGGGCACTGTCTAGGGGGGTGCTGCCCTGGGTGTCATGGGGGACACACTGAAGGGAAGTGAGACCCAGATGTCCTCGTCCTAAGTAGTTCATGCTGAGCGTACCGAGACTCAAACGAGATGGAACAGAATTGAGGGGAGGGAGGACGGTGGGCGGTAAGGCTGCGACATGGTAGGTGGGCGTGCTCAGAGGGCATGGGAACTGGTAGAAGGTTCCAGGCTGAGACAGCACTGGCAGGACAACATCCTGGCCTCTTCTTTACTTTCCTACTAGTGTTTCTCCATCCTTTGGAGAGACGACTTGCTTCCCAGGACTGAAGGGCTGTGTGTCTGGTGCGCCGGGGCAGAGGGGAAGGACGGGGTGGGGGGCCAGGGGCGGTGAAGGATGAAGGTGGCCCGTCTCGGCATCTCACATGGAAGACGAGCTCGGGTCCTGATATTCAGATGATGGCGATGAAGAGGAACGTTGGAGGATCCTCAGAGCTCCCCAAGTCGGTTTTAAGGCCGTCTTCCACTCTCTGCTCAGCCTTGGAGGCCGTGCGCCCTGGTGACGGGGACAGGGCATGATGTCTCATCCGTGCTCTGCCTGTGACCTTGGATGGGCCGTCACGTCAGCTTCTGGGAGTCATTTCTCCCCAGTGAAACCTGGGTATTCGTACTGATTTTCTCAGGATTGTCAGTTACATCAAGCATAAAATGAGAAAACATGAATTGTAACAAATGACCACCTTTGCGAGTATTACTGAGATCTGGGGAGGAGGAAAGGTGGGACAGTGAGATCCAGACTTTCCCACACAGCCCAGCAGGGTGGACTCCATCACTCACCTTCCTTGTCCACAAGCGCCGTCCTCCAGACAATTGTGTAGACATTCTTCAGTATGCCATCGGCCTAGAAAATATTTGCATTAATTTAAATATAGGAACAGAGAGAAAAGGAAAAGACAACTTTCCAGGAAGCCCCTTAAAAATGTTTTTCTCCAGGGCACCTCAGTGTCTCAGTCATTAAGCGTCTGCCTTCGGCTCAGGTCATGATCCCAGCGTCCTGGGATCGAGTCCCACATCAGGCTCCTTGCTCGGCAGGGAGCCTGCTTCTCCCTCTGCCTATGCCTGCCACTCTGTCTGCCTGTGCTTGCTCTCTCTCCCTCTCTCTCTGACAAATAAATAAATTTTTTAAAAAATGCTTTTCTTCTAAGATTAGTTTCCCAGATGCCAGTCCTGACCTGGGCCAGCCCTCGCAGGAGAAACACTCTGGGCATCGTCCCCTGAGCTCTCGGCGAGCTCCTCCTGCTCTGTGGATCAGTGGTTTTAATGTTCTCAGGAGGGTAACCTTTTTTGGTCACGATCTGCTCAGGGCTTCGAGATTATGATGGTTGCTGCCACGCTTTTGTTCGGGTGTCCATGGCCCAGTGCCAAGGAGTCATAAGGGTTGTGTTCCTACCTTCCTGGGCTTGTGTGCTCTCTCCGTGGTCCAGCCCCATGGTCAGGCTCCCCCAGACACATGGACTGTGTCACAGCTCCCCACACAGCTGGGGGGGGGCGGTCAATCCCCACTGGATGATGGTCCTCACACGTGGCTGAGCCTGAGGGAGGGGTGCACAGACTCCACACCCCAAAAGAGGGCTCCCTCCTCCCCGTCGGTTTCTCTTTCGAGGGTACAGACTTCCTTCCTGCTCCACTCCCACTCAGGAATGAGCAGCCCTTGGACACACATGCGGCAGTGACAAGGTGGGGCCTGCCACACTTCCGTCCCACGTCCCACCCCCCGCACCCCCAAATCCTGGTGGTGCCGAAGGCAACACTCATCACCCTTGGCTTTCTCCAGTCACCGCCACCCACCCCTGGTGCTGGCCCTGTCCACAAGGAAGCAAGATCCTTGAGTGGGAAGATCTGTGGTCTTGGAGCCAGGCAGAAGGGGCGTCGTGCACCCTGGCTCTGCAGAGCGCTAACTGGGTGCCCTCAGCACACTCAGGAGAGTCACCATGGCTCCAAGCCTCAATTGCCCATGTGTAAAATGGGTATAAAAATACCAACCCTAGGGGCGCCTGGGTGACTCAGTGGGTTAAAGCCGCTGCCTTCGGCTCGGGTCATGATCCCAGGGTCCTGGGATCGAGCCCCGCATCGGGCTTTCTGCTCAGCGGGGAACCTCCTTCCCTTCCTCTCTCTCTGCCTGCTGCTCTGCCTGCTTGTGATCTCTGTCTGTCAAATAAATAAATAAAAATCTTAAAAAGAAAAATACCAACCCTAAATTAACATAGACCTCAGTGTCTCCAAATGAAGGTGTCCGGGGACTTCTCCTTTTAAAGTCATACTTCTGACTGGTGGGAAGCGGGAGGTAGGACAGAGTGAGGAGTTAAACACGAAACCACATGTACCACAGCCCTCTCTTCTAATTCACACACACACACACACACACACACACACACACACGCAAATCAACGAGATGTAGGAATTGGCACACTTTCTCTGTGACGGTCCAGAGAGTAAATATTTTAGGCTTTTCGAGCCAGACGGTCGCTGTGGAAACTGCTCAGCTCTGGTCTTGGAGCGTGAGAGCAGCGGGCACGAGCAATTGTGGCCAGATCAGGCCAAGGGTACAAAACAGGGCACACAGGATTCACCCCTGACCATAATTTGCCAAATCCAGAATGGGGGAACCTGGCCCATGAGGAAAATTCTTTTTTTTTTTTTTTAAGATTTTATTTATTTATTTGAGAGAGAGCACGAGCAGCAGGGAGCAACAGAGGGAGAAGGAGAAGCAGGCTCCTTGCTGAGCGGGGAGACCCACATGGGGCTCGATCCCAGGAATGCTGAGATCATGACCTTAGCCAAATTCAGATGCTTAACCGACTGAGCCACCCAGGCGCCCCAAGAGGAAAAGTCTTAAAGGACCTGAGCAAACGCTATGAACATGCCAGTCAACGCGCTTCCTTTCTAATGAAATGCATGCGAAATCATACGGCAGGGGCGTACCAGTTTCCACGTCGTGGCTTTGACAATATTTACCAACAGGATAAGTGCATAAACCCTCCAGCCTAGGAATCCCACTTCTAAGAATTCATCTCACAGATGGAGTGTTTCTGTGTGCCGATGTCCACTGTAGCATCATCACAAGAAAAAGTTCGAAGCCACACAAATGTGCCCCAGGAGTGAGGTCCATCCAATACCATGGAATTCTGTGAGGCCATTAATGGGCCAGGCAGGGCTCTAGGGGACATCCAAGGAGTTTCTGGAAAAAACTCTAACACGTATAAGAAACTGCTCTGGTCTGGACCTTGGGGAGAGCGGCTTGGTATTTATTTTGTGTTTTGTAGGATTTATTTTGTGTCCTTGTCCCTCTTTATGTTTCTTTTTTTACCAAGAGCATCTGTTATCTTTATGATCAAGAAAACAACAACGCAGGGGTGCTCAGGTGGCTTGGTTGGCATCGGCCTTCAGCTCAAGCCCCGATCTCAGGGTTCTGGGATTGAGCCCCATGTGGGGCTCCCTGACCAGCAGGGAGTCTGCTTCTCCCTCTCCCTTTGCCCCTCCCCCTTGCTCATGCATGCACACACGTGCTCTCTTTCTCAAATTAAATTAAAAAAAAAAAGAAAACAATATAAAGTAAGGTTAGGAAGCGTGTCTAGGGTCATTCCCATCCACTGTTGCTGCGGTCCTAGCTGCCCTGGGTCCCACCTTCCAGCCCGCCCCCCTCCCCAGAGAACCTGACTTCTGATCTCAGTGGCATTGCAGTAAGAGAAATCCCAGGACCTCAGCGCTCCCGTTGAAAGAAAAGACACGCATCTGACCTGCACAGCCACTGAGTGTGTCCATCCACCCGTGTAGCCAAGCACCCAGATGGAGACACACAGGTCCCTTCCAGACCCCTGGGGTCGGGGAGTGTCTGGAGCCCCTGCTCAGCCACTCACCCCCCACCTGCTTTGCCTGCTCTTGGACATCACATAAATGGAACCACAGAGCACGTTCCCTTCTGCCTCCCGCCTGAGGCCCGCTCGTTGGCGCCGTGTGCTGCCGCACTGGGGTTGTGGGACCCACACCGTATGAACATACCACGCTTTCTTTACCATCTCCTGCTGGGAAATTTCTGTGTGTTTGCACTTAGGGGCTCTTACGATAAAAGCGCAGTGGACATTCTTGCAGAAGTCTGAGTAGCAATGACCCATTTTTTTTTAAATCTAAAGGTGCACAGAAGCCCCACGCCAGCATTACTGAACGTCAGTTAATAATTATTTTAGAGGATGAACATTGGAATGAAATACAACCATGACTTACCAACATTAGTGCTTCCTTCCTGGTCTCTGAGTAAGGATTATGGGATTCACTGAAGGTTCCTAAGAAATGGTCTTTTCTTTTCTTTCTTTTCTTTTTTTTTTTTTTTTTTAAGGGATTCAAGTATAGTTGGTTCAGGGCGACGTGTTCAGTTGAGTAGTAGGGATACCTCACTCGGCCATCCCAGGCTCCAGGCCCCAATTCTCAGATGCTTTTCGAAGCCCCACATGTTAACCTCCATCACTCCTGGGGTGCCGTAGCCCAGGGTCATCCCTGCTTGTGGACAAAGAGACAGGTGCACAGAGATCCGCTGTTCCCGGGGATGTCCTCCCAGGGCCTCTCGGGGAGTTTCTGTCTCATGGCTTTTATATTCGGGAAGGTTTTAGGTCTCAGAGGAAAGTGACTCCAAGTAGGGGAACCCCCTCCCGACTATAGCAGAACATGGGGCGTCCACAGGGAACGGACCCATCTTTCTCCCTCAGTGTCATTTTTTTGTGACACTGTATTTTTGACACTGTATTGCGTCTTTCTTAACTAACTTCAAAATACACTTTTTAAGCCCAACCTTCTCTGTCTTGTGGCAGAGCCACACGAACAGGCCCTCCTGCCCTGAGCCGGTGGCCACCCTCACTCCTGGGTCTGGGCACACGGCCACTCCCCACCTCCTTCCCCCTGCACAGGTCCTGGGGCCAGTCGCATCTGTCCAGAGACTCCCTGCCCC
This sequence comes from Mellivora capensis, assembly GCA_004024625.1. Classification (NCBI taxonomy): domain Eukaryota; kingdom Metazoa; phylum Chordata; class Mammalia; order Carnivora; family Mustelidae; genus Mellivora; species Mellivora capensis. The sequence continues at coordinate 28,855 of PISX010019094.1, forward strand.
CCAGCACCCTTGCTCTCCTGCATTGTCCACGTCTCCCCTCTCCCCAAGGATCATGGCCATCTGCCTACAGATAGGCTGCGGCTCTACCAGGCTTTAAAGAAAAGAGCAGCCTCCCACCCCTCAGCTTTCCTGGCCCCTTGCGGCACCCCGCAAGCCTGGCTCTGGCCGGCTTCGCACCAGTCCCCCGCAGCCGCTAGAGCAGAATCCCACAGTGGGGACTTACTGTCTCAGTCGGGAGGCTGGATGTCCCCGAGGAACATGCGGCCAGGGCTGGGGTCTCCGAAGGCCCCTCTCCAGGGTGGGGTGGACGGCCGCCTTTCCCTCTCGGTGCATTTGCTGCTAAGACTCTGTGTGTGTCCCATTTCCTCCTCTGACGGAGACACCGGTTGTGCCAGATTGCTTTAACTTAACCACCTCTTCACAGGTCTTATCGCCGACTACAGGTCCCAGGGCTGGGGCTTCAGTTTATGAACGCGGGGGATGCGATTTAGGCCATCAGCTTCCGAGCAGGTCTCTCTGGAAAGGTTGTCTACACTGTCTGTCCCCCGCTCCTCCGCTGCCCTCCGTCTGGGCCCCAGCACTCAGTTTTAATAGCTCTCATCAAGGTCACTGATGGCCCCCAGGCAGCTTAGTCCTGCGGTCTGTTCTTAGTCCTCCCTCGACCTGATCCTGGCCTCACGTGATTGTCCCCTCCGTCCTCTTCAGAACACGGCGTGGGTCCCTCCGCACTGACCACTCCTTCCTACTTCTCTTTTCTGGTTCCTCTGTAACCCCCGACGTCAGGGTCAGAGTGCCTGGGGCCTCTTCTCCCCGTGCTCACCTTCCCCAGGTGCCCCCAATGTCACGACAGCCAGGTCTCTGTCTGCTGCTCAGGCCGCCTCCTGAGCTCTAGAGGCTAACAGCCAGCAGTCTCAACTTGACCTGGACATGGTGCAGATCCAGAATTTCACGACCCTGCCAGGTGCCCAGGCTTAACCACCTCCGGGAGGCTCCTGATTCCTCTCTCAGAAACAGCAACTCGTGCCCTGCTCAGCGCAGAAATCCACCTGCTCTGGCGAGGTCGTGGAGAACGCCCTTCTTACGCCCTGTTGGTGCATCTCTTTGGGGCCTCGCTCCCCCAGCAGGTGGAGAATGGCGTGGGGTGTTGGAGACACCGCCCGACTCAGCAAGGTGGGGGTGGGGGGGCTCGGAGTCTGGGCCACGAACCCATTGCTCATTCTTGGCTAAATCTCCTCTGCCCTCTGGACTCAGTCTCCCCCGACGCGATGCAATTACACAGGACTTGGGACGGCACGCGGGGTCCTTCTCGAGGGCCAGTCCTTGCAGCTCGTGATGGCTTGCGTGAGAAGGACCGAGCGCGGTGGAAGAGTTCTGCGCTCGATTGCCCACGTCTGCTGTGGATGTAAAACTGAAAACTGAAGCCCGTGCCCCGATGAGTCATCTGCGCGCTTACTTGTCAGAACCGGAGCGGTCAGAGCCTTCCAAATTCGTGATCGCTCCGTGACCTTGAGCAAATCACCTCACTGCCCCAAGATTTTTGCTTCTTCATGAGCAAGACGGAGATAAATAACCTCTGCCTCCCTACCACCCCAAAATTGCTCCGGGGAGCATATGAGATAGCCGGTGAAAAATCGGTTTGGAAATTACAAAATGTTATATAAATGTGAGGTTTTATTGTTATTAATTGACCTCTCTAGTCAGTAACTCTTGGTAGCCATGCCTTCCTCGGGACCATCTCCTTGGGCTTTGCTTTCCTTTTCTCCCGCTCTGGCAAGACCATGCCATTTGGATTTCCCTAATGATGACGAGGAAGGGGGTGACCATAATATCGGTCGTGGGGCATGATCTTCTGAGCTCGGAAGATCGCGACATCTTTAATGCCAGGGCAGGTGGCTTTCTCTGGGGCCCTGCGGGTGGTCAGGGGTAAGCCGTTGTGTCTCCAACCATGGTCTGGTCCCCCCCACTTCGTGATGCTTCTGCACAACCGGTGGGGAACAAAAATCTTCCCGAAGTAAATTTTTGTCTCCCTTCAGGGTTCATCCTTAGGACCCAAATTCTGGAGTTAAATTAATTCTCCCTTTGGGCAGTCAGGAGAGTTTGGTCCTGTGGCCGAGCCCAGCTCTGGCTCATTTCCAGAGTGGGCATCCATGGAGGAATCCTTATCCATCCATTCTGTCACCTGATAAAAAACTTCCCTGTCCCCAAATCCACACGTCTCCCTTCTTTCACCTTGAATGTTGTTAATGCCCTGTGTTTTCTGTGAAAATTCCAAACAAGAGTCCCCATTTGTAGCCTCCTGTATGCATGAACTTTTCCCTCAGACCCAGGGGAGCCATCTGTTCTTACATTACTTGGTTTAAGCGAAGCTTTGGGGCATTTCTTCTTGCCAGTGGTGTATTCTGAGTTGGATTCATTGGTCGGGCTCTTATTTATTAGTGAGTGTGTTTTATTGTAATTCATTTCCTTCTGGCTTCATTCTCTGGCCTTTGTCATGAACAATGTTTGGTGTGGTGTGAAATGAGAAGCATTCACAACTTTTCTAAGACATAAAGGGTCTTTTTTTTCTGGGTTGATTTCTTTCTTTCTTTCTTTCTTTCTTTTTTTTTTTTGGGGGGGGGTTAGTGGCAGAAAAATAAAGGACTTGTGTTTCCTGTAGGCCTGGAAACAGTGAATCAGATTTTTGTTTTGTTTCAAACCTGAAAATCTCAGGCAGGCGTTGAAAGTCTCTGGACAGAGCTGAACGTCATGTTTAAGGGCTCGGGGTGGTGCCCCTTCCCGACGGGCCGTTCCACAGGACAGGGGGTGGCTACCCACAGAGACTGATTTGAGCAGGACCAGAAGGGTAGCTTGAGTCAAACCACGGCTGGGGCAGAGTGGGTCCTGACACTTCCTCCCTCCCCTTTCCTGTCCCGAGGGACATTTTTGTGATTCAACACCTGGTTGTTATTCACAGAAGAAATAGTATACATGGAAGGTGTGGGCTCTGTCTCCCACCAGACACGAGACCTTGAATGGATCCCCGAACATCTCTGCACTTCTCCTCTTCTGTAACGTGGGGGTCACAGCAGTATTAGGCAAGATGCCCTCCCCTGAGTGCCCAGCACCTGCAGCGGGTTCATCACTCGGGGAGACACACGGGAAGGGACACGTGCACACTCATGGTACAGGGGTATGCTGCTTGCTAGCACGGGAACCTAGAGAGAGCTCCGGAAGGGCTCCTGTCCAATTTAGAATTTATCAAGAACAATTTACTCCTCTACTCGATCCCCCGTACCTGAACCCCCCATGACTACCATTATCCATTTACCCATCCCTCACACATGCCCAGTGTGCACCAGCCATGGGCCCCCTGCTAGGTGCTAAGGATAAAAGGAGGGCAAGCTGGCATCCTGGCCCCAACCTGCCTGTAGTATGGTGAGGAGTCAGGTGAGGGAGCACCCGGGGCTGCCCGAGGAATTTAGAAAGACTTCCCAGGGCCGATAGAAGCTGAACGGAATCTGGAAGCATAACAAGGCTTTTGCCCGCAGAGAACCAGCCTATGCTAAAGCCATGGAGGGGCGGTGAGTGTCAGGCTCAGACAAAAAGATGGGGAGGAACCGGGCCAGAGGGAGGAGAGGCCACTGAGAGCCGTGGGCTGCCGTGCCAGGGAGGCAGATGCTGTCCTGCGGGCGAGAGCTGGCCACTGGGGGGTTCTGAGCAGGAGCCATGAGCCAGGATGGATGTGCAGGTTCGAAAGATCACGAGAGGCAGCAAGGAGAACAGATGGGAGACTCGAGGTGAGAGGCAGGCCCCTCCCTGTGATGGGACACAGGCCAGGATTCGTTTTATTGTGATTTCAGATGAACTTCCCATTGAAGGGTAACTTTCACACGAGAGACGTGTGCAGACCCCAAGCACGCGACCCCGGGGAGGTTACCCAAAGCGCACGTGCCCGTGTCACCAGCGCCCAGATCAGGAAACAGAACGCGACGGGCTGAAAATTAACGACTGTCATTAATGATCATAGTGACTCTCCATATAGTCATAATGACTAGTATGGGTGTGTCCCAAATACTGTGTGGGACATCAAGGTGCTAAAAATATACTATTTCTTCAAAACATATACACTGTTTTGAAATATACTGTTTCTTCAAACTACAAATCTAATTGGGTGCGGTATCTTCTATCCAGACCCCCCGAGTGGCATCTACATTTTGCACGTAGCCCCCCCCCCTTTTTTTTTGCCCTTAGCCCCTTGCCAGAGACAGCCCCTTTCATGAATATTGCACATTTTATACATTTTATCTGAACTTACTGGTGAAGGCTCCTTGGGTTGTTTCTGATTTCTTGCCATTGGGAATAAGGCTGCTGTGATCATTCTTATCCCCATCTTTTGGAGATCCATGCCTGTATTTCCACTCCAGAGGGGGATCTGCTGAATCACTGAGTTTGCTGCTAGTCAGCTTTGCTAAATTCTGTCAAGTCATTCTCCAAGAATGTTCCAGAATACACCCCTATCAGTGCCACATGTGAGGTCCAGCTGCCTGGCCTCTTTGCTCACACATGCTGGTGTCTGTCTGTGCATATTATCCATTCCAGTGGGGCTATGGCCAAAACAAATAACGTTGTGGTTTCAATCTGCATTTTGCCTGTGACTAATTCTAGTCACTTTTTATGTGCGTATTGGCCATTTTGGATATCCTCCTTGGCAAAACACCCCCTCATGTGTTTTGCCTGTTAATCTCTTAGGTTGGCAGTTTCTTATTGAATTATAGTCGTTCTTTATATATGATAGGTAGGACTCCGTTGTCAGACATGTGTGTTACTGCTATCTTTCTTCAGTTTATGGCTTGCTCTTTCACTTTCTTAATAAAGTCTGCTGATGAATGGAAGTTTTTCATTTTAACGTAGTCCAGTTGACGTGGATTTTTTTCTTATGGCCAATTATTTTTTGAATCCTTTGCAGAAAGACTTGTCTACCCCAAGGTTTATGGCTTCTTCTTAAAGCTTTATTATTCCGTCTTTCACATTTTTTTTGATGATTTCATTTATTTATTTGAGAGGGAGAGAGAGAGGGAGAACAAGCAGGGAGAGGGATAGAAGGAGAGGGAGAACTAGGCTCCCCGCAGAGGAGGAAGCCTGATATGGGGCTCTATCCCAGGACCCTAGGATCATGACCAGAGCCAAAGGCAGTCACTTAACCTACTGAACCACGCAGGCAGGCATCCCTCTTCTTCCACATTTAGATCTATAATACCTCTAGAGTGATTTTCCTTTAATATAAATTTCACTGAAGGATAATTTACATAGGATAAAATGTACCCATTTTAATTATACAGTCCAGTGTGTTTTGAAAAATGTATATACCCATGTAATGACAACCACAGTCAAGACATAGACTGTTTCCATGACCCCGTAAAGTTGCCCCAGGTCCCTTTGCCACCCAGGGTGTGGGCCATGGACCAGCAGTACCATTTTATGAATATTCCACTTACCTGGAAGCTGGCTAGAAATGCAGATTCCCAGGTCCTGCCGCCAGACCCGCTAAATTAGAATCCGCATTTCAACAATATTCCAAGGTACTTTGTATGCACACTAAAGGTTTAGAGGCAATTTGAGTTCCTTTGGAGAAAGATGACAAGCCAAAAATGCTGTTTCTATTGTTATAAATAGCATAGCCCAAGGCAAGGCAGGGTAAATGATAGATTATCCCGTTTGGGGGAAAAATGAAAGTGAGAAGAAGGACTAAGTTGAGAAGAAGTGTTGAAGTCATTACGGGAGCACCCTGTATTCCCCGGATGGAGTCCTGGCCCCAGCCATGTTGGGACAGGGCTCCCGGGAGGGATAGGATCTGACACTGGGGAGGTTCATGGAGCTGCTGCATCCTGCTGTGTGCCCTGGACCAGAACGGAGAAAGCCATCCTAAGGACCGAGCTCAGAAGAGATTTAATTGGGGGGATTCTTATTGTTACCTTTTTGACTTTGTTTCAAGTTTGGGCTTTTTGTTTGTTTGTTTTTCAAGATTTTATTTATTTATTTGACAGAGAGAGAACATAAGTAGGCAGAGAGGCAGGCAGAGAGAGAGAGAGGGAAACAGTCCGAGCAGAGAGCCGGATTCAGGACTCGATCCCAGGACCCTGAGATCATAACCTGAGCCGAAGACAGCAGCTTAACCCACTGAGCCACCCAGGTGCCCTCAAGTTTGTTTTTTGTATTTATCTAATAAATACATGTATTGGTTTTAAATGTGCAGTATTTCCTCATGGCTTATAATAAAAAGTAGCAGTCCCCCCAGCCCTCCCCCTGCCCCACTCCACCGCCATCTTAATTGCCTCCTCTTCCCATGGCCCCTTACCACTCATACCTGGTGCCCTATTCTCCAGGGAGCAAACCTTCCTTCTCCTGCCGGGCTGGGGAGGAAGTATGGGGGTTAACTGCTCCTTTTCCACATCTTCAGCCATCCGTTCTGGTGTAAGCCCTCCCCTGCATGTCCACCGTCTGTGGTATAAGGTGACTATTTCCTGAGCCTTTCGGGGCCCTTCTTGCCAGCTCTTTGACTACAAAGCACTAGATTACATGTTTCTCTAAGTCTCTAAGCATTTTTAAGTTATATACTAGGTATCTCTTAAAAATTCAAATAAATTGGGGCACCTGGGTAGCTCAGTCAGGTAAGGATCTGCCTTGGGCTCGTAGGTAGCATAGGCACTGAGTGAGAACATGGTCATTCATTTCACCAGCCCCCATACTAGAATCAGCTGATACACTGTGACTATTAGGGGAAAGTGACAAACATTGTTGCTATCATAGACCCGCCCCTACTTATAATGGTTCCACTTACGACCCCTCATTTTTCGACTTTACGGTGGTGCAAAAGTGACGTGCCTTCAGTAGAAACTGTACTCTGAGCTGGATTTGGGTGTGTTCCCAGCGTGGCGATTGCAGAATGATTTTTCTCATGCTGCTGGGCAGCCCCGGGCCGCAGCTGCTACTCAGCAGTGCCAGGATGAGCAGAGCCAGTACGCTTCCAACCATCCTGCACCCACACACCCATGTTTTCACTTTCAGTACAGTATCCGATGGATGACATGGGATATTCAGCCCTTTATTATAAAATTGGCGTTGTGTTAGACGATTTTGCCCAACCGTGGGCTAATGTCAGTGTTCTGAGCCCATTGAAGGTAGGCTTAAATGTAGCTACGATGTAATGTTCCATAGGTTAAGTGTATTAAGTTGCATTTTTGACTTAACAGTATTTTCAGCTTCCAATGGGCTGATCAGGAGGTAACCCCATCAGAACTCGAGGAAGATCCGTGCTTGAGATAACGGTTCTATTTTAGGTCAATTAAGAATGAGAAAAATGAAAGAGCTTATTTTACATGTATTTATTTATTCCTTCTCCAGTGTTCTTCCTTTCTTTATAATGTCTTTCTTCTGCCTGAAGATCCACTCTTAACATGTCTTGCAGGGCAAGTCTTGCTGGCCATAATTCTCTGCATTTAGTTTATCTGAGCAAGTTTTTATTTCTCCTTCCCTTTGAGGACAATTTCCTTAGATATAGAATTCTAGGTTGGTAACTTTTTCTTTCTTCATACTTGGATACCGCCCTCCACTCTCACTCCATGATGGCTGACAAGGAGACCACTGTGATTCTTACCATTAGTGCTTTGTGGGTGTTTTCTCCCCCTGTGGATGCTTTCTAGATTTCCTGTTCCATCTTTGGATTGCTGTAGTTTGGATCTGATGTATGTAGATGTGTTTTTCTTTTCTTTTTATTGTTTTTTAAAGATTTTATGTATTTGAGAGAAAGAGTACAGAGCAAGCAGGCGAGAGAGAGAGAGCATGAGCGGGGAGGAGAGGGAGAAGCAGGGTCCCCACTGAGCAGGGAACCTGATGCAGGACTCAATCCCAGGACCCCAGAATCACGACCTGAGCCAAAGGCAGATGCTTAACCAACTGAGCCACCCGGTTGCCCCTGTAGATGTGTTTTTCTTGTTATTTATCCTTCTTGGTATTCTGTAAACTTCCTGGATCTGTGCGGTTGGTGTCATTAGCTCTGGAAAGTTCTAGGTTATCATTAATTCAAATATTCCTCCTGCTTCTCTTTTTCTCTGCCCCGCCCCCCACTCATCCAATTATATGTGTCCTCCACCCCTGATATTAACCAATAATTCTTGCTTATTCTGTTCTGATTCCCACCCCCCCACTCTTTTCTCTTTCTACATTTCAGTTTGGGAAGTTATATTAACCTATATTCAAATGCACAGATTTTTTTTTTTTTTGCCTTGACGAGGTTGTCAGAGGCGCTCTTCATTCCTGATACTGTGTTTTTTGCTTCTAGCCTGCCCTCTCGATTCTCACCGAGAGCTTCCATCTCTGCTTACGTGACCCATCTGCCTGTTACTTTTACTACTGGAAAGAATAGCACCATCCACCTGTTAACCAGTTATTTTAAATTCCCCATCTGATAATTCCAGTACCTTGTCATACCTGAGTCTGCTTCTGATCACCACCTTGTCACTTCAAAATGTGGTTTTTTTCTTGCCTTTTGGAATTCCTTGTGCTTTTTCAGAGAGTAATAGGACCTGAGGTAAAGACGCCTTTAGTGGGAGGATATACGTTCATATGACCAGGACTGGGCTCTGTTTAATGTCCACGGTAGCTGTAGGTACAAATCAAGCTTCCACCGCCTCAGAGATCCCTATTTTTGTCTCCATTCTTGACTTTGAGCTTCACTCCTTCTCAAAGCGTGAGTTTTTACAGCGCTTTCAGCTCTAATCCATTGTAGTCCTGGAGCCTGCTGGTGTGGTGGAATGTTCTAGAACGTAGGATAAAGAGTCAGTCTTTTAGTGGGCCTGTGCCTCAGGGCTGGGATACCCCAAGGATACAGATTTCCCTTCTCTGCCCCACTCCCTCCTCCAGCCTCAGTGTCTTGGTCTGTTTCCTTGACACCTTCTTTTCCTGTGACTGTGGCTGTGAAGAAGGTCCTGGGTATGTTCAAGGTGGTTCCTTTCATCTCCCTCTGCCAGAGCCACTGGGTGCACCTTCCTGGGGTCCTCCCTGTGAGAACTTGGTGGGGTTCCTGGTAGAAAAACCAAGAAGATGTGGTGTCCCCTTAACAGAGAGGTCCCCCTAGCTTTTCAGTCTCACTGGTCTACACTCGGCCTCCAGCAATCTGCCAAAACTACCATGAAGAGTTCCTACCAGTGTATGGCACCAGCAGCTTCTGTTCCCTCTAGTACGTCTCCGTTGCTGCCTCCTGCTAGATGTCCCCATCTCTCTCATTCTCAAGGTGACCTCACTCCTCTGATGTTAGTTCTCTGAGTCTCTTAGTTCTCAAGAAAAGTGTTGATTTGCCATTTATCCATCTTTTTCTACCCAAAATCACAGGTCGATACCAAGCTGCCTTCATTACTGTAGCGTAGTACTGAGGGTGGGCTGTACCGCAGAGCAAGGGGACCCCACAATACCAATGTCTTAAAGAACAGAAAGTATATATTTTTTTCTCATGTAAAACACAGGGTGGGTTTTCAGGTTAGGAGGACAGCTGCCTTCCCTGCCATTCAGGGTGCCAGGCTCTTTCCACCATACCCAGTGGCCATGGTGTTGTTTTCACCTGGTCAGCGGAAGGGAAAGAGCAGAAAAGCGCACACATGGGAGGTTTATTATGCACCTGTCCTGGGAGGAACACCTACTGTTTTTGTTCACCTTGAATTGAAAAGAACACGGTCACATGACCACACTTCATTCTAAGGAAGCTAGGAAATGTACTCACTCACGCATCTGTCCCCCCACCACCTACCAACCTTTTTTTTTTTTTTAAGATTTTATTTATTAGAGAGAGAGGACACACAAGTGTGGGGGGGGGGTACAGAGGGAGAAGCAGACTCTCTGCCAAGCAGGGAGACGGATGCGGGGCTCGATCCCAGAACCCTGGGACCATGACCTGAGCCGAAGGCAGACGCTTAATCCACTGAGCCACCCAGGCGCCCCAGCAGCTACCAGTCTCAATCACTTATTGCTTCACTTTTGATCTTAATGCCTGGTAGGACCAATCCATTTGACCTCATTCTTTGATCTTTTGTGTCTTGATTCTTCTTGATCACTTGCTTCCCCTCCC
>PISX010019095.1:0-38948 GCA_004024625.1 Mellivora capensis
AAAATATGTTGTAGAGATAAGTTTCCCACATTTTGTTAGATTTTTCACTATCCAGGACTTGATGGAGGAAAATCTGTTTTCAATCAGTTCAAGTTTTGTGTTTATATGACGAGACATAGAAACATATATTAATACAGCAAACAATACAGTGTGGAAAGAGCTTTGGAGAGTTGGTGGACTGTGCTATTTGTTCCAGCCAATTCTGAAGATGGTAAGGAGGCTGGGACCCACAATATGATCAGGATTGCTTGACTGAGCTGGGAGTGAGTGGCTCCATTTTGTATGCCTCCGTCCTTGTCTGCCAGCTCCCTTGAAACATGTCCTCCCCAACTCCTTTATTTCCACCTTCTGCTGGGCTGATTTTTACCTTTATTCTTGACACCGTCATTTGTTTTGTCTTGCAAGCTTAATTAAAGTTTAAGGAGGGCAGACATTATTGAAGACAGAGTGATTGAAAATTAGAAAACATTAGAGTATCAAAATAATGTGCCCCAATTCTAACACTCCTCAATCACCATTATGAGTCATTTGGTTTATATTTCTATGCAGTTAGTTCAAAAAGTACCACATTCTGCACTTTAAAAAATCTATTTAGTTGAAAATCTCATAGGACAATCCTTTAAAAATAATTAATAATTCCATATTTATCAACTGAACACCTACAATGTACTCAGCATGTGAGATACTGGGCACAGAATGGGGGACAGATGTACTCTCCTAGAACTTACAGTTTCATGGAGGAGACAGGCATTCATGAAGGACCATGTGGTATGTTGTTATAAACTGTGATCATAATGTGCAAGAAGCACACAGGGTATGATGAGAGGCTGGTATAGTTTGGAGGGTCAAAGAGGTTCCCTGTGAGGAAGGGACTTTGAACTGCTATTTTAGGAATGAGTGGGGCATTTAGCTGGTCAAGACAGTGGTAATCTCCTACTTACCTTCGTGCTTCAGGTGCTGTGTCACTGACCTTGCTGTAGTCCTAGTATAGTTAGAAAGCCCCCTTCTTTCTCCAACTCCCCTTGCTCCTCTTTACTGGGAGAGTAGCTTTGAGATCCATGAATGTGGTTCTAAGCCTTCTTCACTGTGCTGTCCAGAATCCCTGTTCATGTGCCCCTGAATCTCTGTCCCTATTATACATTCTTCTCTCTTCCACATGGCTCCAATGTCAGGTCCTTTATCAACAGGGGAGAGGAGAGGGATTTTCTGTTCTCATTACCACTTGCAGGAGGCCAGGATAAGCTCATTGAATAAAATGTGTGGTACAGTAGTGAGGCCCTTTGGTTGTAGGTGAGAAGACTATTTCTCTAACAGAGCCAGAGTCAGAGTCATGCCTCAGTGACCAGCTGACAATGCCATGTCAGCATAGCCTAGTAAGTGAGAGGTAGGCTTGGTTTCCCAGGCCCTCCAGGGCATGTCTGAACAGCACTTTTGGGAAAACCTGGGTCTTTCTCTTAATAGATGTATAACTTGGACAGGTTGTTGGAACTTTGCCGATCTCAGTTTTCTCATTGTTGAAGTAGAGATGCTGACTCTGTTGTTGGTTTCTGTTGTTTTGTCTGCTAGGAGTCTCTTTCTTTGGGGAATGGTCCAACGCCATCTGGTGATGGAGGGGTTACCATTGACCAGTTTCACATCTCTGGCCCAGGCTTGACGAACAATAGCGACCCACTTTCTTGGCCATGGAGAGCAGCCCACAGCTGGGAAATCGACTTGAGTGAGGGCAATCAGAATCCTTCTCTGGGGTCTTATTTATTCTAAAGACAGAGGCCAACCCTGTCTTTCTCTTTGCATCAAGAACTAAAGGTAGCTGCTGAAGCTGTGTTTTATCTTACATAGGGGAAAGCCGGTCTGGAGTAGGAGAGAATAAACCCAAGAGAGTCAAATGTAAATGGGAGGAGGAGAGGGGAAGGGGTACCAGGCTCATGACACTCCAGGAGACACCATGTTCCTTGTCATCAACCCCAAAGCCACATTTGCCTCCAGACTTCCCTCTTGACAGCTTGTTTGGAGGTTCCAGCAGGGGAGTGCAGCTCCTCATATACCCTTGACCAAAGAACGGTCCTCCTCTATCAGGGAAGGTTGTCCTCTTCAACCATGCATGCAGCCTTGGGAGGGATGCACGTGGAGCGGTGAGGGGTGAAGGGGTTGCCCGCCTAGCCAGCCAGATCAGCTGAATCAACCCTGGCAGTCAATGGGGTGACAAATGTCATAGCCAGATTGCCCTCACATCCTCCAGACTTCCCTCTTAATGTGTTTCTTCAAAATTCCTTTTTTGTTGGTATTAATTTTGGTTGGGTTTCTAACATTGGACACTAAAACTAAAAAAAGTCCTGGCTAAATAAAATATCACCCTTACAGAGTTGTGAGCATTAAAGGAACTGTTGTATTTGTCAGGGGCTTATAGCCCAGTATCTGAAGAATGGCAAGTACTTAATAACTTACGGTTAATAGTGTTAGTGGGACTTGTCTTCTTCCTTGAACCCAGCCAATAAAGTGTCATCTATGGCATTCAACAGCATCAGCATCATTTGGGAGCTTGTTAGAAATACTAAATCCTGGTCCTTATATGTGATCTTCTCAATCAGAATGTGCATTTGGCAAGGTCCACACTTGAGTTGTATGCAAAATATACTGTAAAAAGCACTGTCCTGGGTATGGTGATGACTTTAAATATACCCCAAGAAGCATGATCTATGTAATAAAGAATCGATAAGCTGGACTTTATTAAATTGAAAACTCTGTGAAATATAGTATCAAGAGATTTGGAAGGTAAGCCACAGACTGGGAGAAAATATTTCCAAAGACACATCTGACTGTTATCTAAAATATACGAAGAACTTTGAATAAAAAAGAAAAAAAAAAGACAAGAAATAACAAGTGTTGGCAAGGATGTGGAGAAAAAGGAACTCTGGTGCATGTTGCTGGGAAAGCAAGTTTGTCCCTGTACCTCCCCCCTCTCTCTCCCCTCATTCACATTGTCTCTCTCTCAAATGAATAAAATCTTTTAAAAAGACAATAACAAGATACCACTATATGTTTATTAGAATGTCAAAAACCCAGAACACTGACAACACCAAATGCTGGAGAGGATGTGGAGCAACAGGAAATTTTACTCGTTGCTGGGAATGCAAAATGATGTAACCACTCTGGAAGACAGTTATTGTTTTATTTATTTCTCATAATGCTAAACATACTGTTACTATAGGATGCAGCATTCTTGTTCCTTGGTAAGGACCCAAAGGAGTTGATGATTTAGATTCACAAAGGAATCTGCACCTGGATGTTTATAGCAACTTTTCACCAACACTTGAAAGCAACCGAGATGTCCTTTAGGAGGGGACTGGGTTAATAAGTTGTGCTACATCCAGACAATGGAATATCATTCAACATTAAAAAGAAGTGAGCTATCAAGCCATGCAAACACACAGAGGAAACTTAAATGCATATTGCTAAAGCCAGCCTGAGAAGGTTACATACTGTATGATTCCCATTATACGACACTGTGGAAAAGGCAAATCTATGGAGACAGTAAAAAGAACAGTGGTTGCCAGGGGTTGGGGAGTGGGGAAGGGTGGACAGATGAAGCACAGAGGATTTTCATGGAACTGAAAAAAACCCTGTGAGATACTAAATGATGGATACATGTCATTGCACATTTTGCAAAACCCATAAAATGTACAGCACCAAGAGTGAACTCTAATGTAAACTATGGACTCAGGATGATTATGATGTTTTGATGTTGATTCATCAATTGTAACAAATATACCATTCATGGATACTGGGGAAATCTCTGTATATGTAGGAGGAGGAGGAGGTATGTGGGAAATCTCTCAGTTTTGCTGTGAACTCAAAACTTCTCTAAAAAAATAAAGCCTTAAAAGAAAGCACTGTCTGTACATCAGAACCATAAGCAACAAAAATAAAACCAGATGAATTAGACCAAAATCAAACTTCTGTGCATCAAAGGACACACTCCACAGAATGAAACACGATATAAAGTATGGAACAAAATATCTACAAAACATACGCTAGATAATATATAAAGAACTACAACCCAACAACAAAAAGCCTCCAAATAACCCAGTTAAAAGACAGGCCAAGGATTCAAACAGACGTTTCTCCAAAGATGATATACAAATGGCAATAAGCACATGACAAGATGCTTAATATCATTGATCATAAAGAAAATGCAAATCGAAACCACAATGAGGTATCACCTCACACTCCACAGGATGCTACTCGCAAAACAAAACAAAACACCCCCCAGAGAACACTGAATGTTGAAGATGATGTGTTAACATTGGAACCCTTGGACAAGGTTGCTGGGAATGTAAAATGGTGCAGCCTCTGTGGGAAAGTCTGTCCGATCTTCAAAAACTAAACAGTTACCATATGATCCAGCAATTCTACTTTAAAATAAGTACCTAAATGAACTGAACACAGGAACTCAAATAGATGTGTGTCCGCCCGTGTTTATGATAGCACCATTCACAATAAGCAAGAGACAGAAGGAACCCAAGTTCCAAGTTCATGAGTAGATAAACAAGATGTGGCCTGTCCATACAATGGAGTACTATTCAGCTTAAAAAGAAAGAAGTTGTGACATCTGCTCCAATGAATCTTGAAGACATGGTCCTGATTAAAATAAGCCAGTCACAGAAGGACAAATACTGATTCCAAAAATGAAGTACCTAGAACAGTTAAGTTATAGAGACAGAAAGTAGAGTGGTACCTGCCAGGATGGAGGGGAGGGGGTCAGAGTGAGCAGGTGCTGTTTAGTGAGTACAGATTTAGTTTTACGAGATGAAAAAGTTCTGGAGATTGGTTCCACAACAGTATGACTATATTTAACACTACTGAAATGTACACTTAGAAATGGTTAAGATGGCAAATTTTATGTGCTGCACTTTTTACTACCCCCAAAATTCAGACAAATGGCAAAAATAAAAATTAAAAAGCATTGGCCTGGTTGACTGGAAGTTCTCTGATGGAAGGGTCTGAGGGAAGAGATGTCACAAGTGATTGTCCTACTAATTCCAAACAGAGACACTCAGATGTGTGCTACGGAAGCCAGAAAGTCGTGAGATAGGACAAAGGCTTCACAAACAAGTAGAAAGAGTTGGCAGTGAGAATATCACTAGCAAAGAATTTATGAATAGCAGCCTTAGTCTATCACCTGGCTTTCAGGGAGCACAAAAAAGACTGTGCATAATTGAAGTTTGGCTTGGCTCTTCCATAACAGTTACCAGGCTCTTTGTAGTAAATCTACTTGGAATTCTTTTCTAACCTTATTAGGGGAAGTTTGTTTCTGGACTGAATGTAGCCCTCAAAATACAGAAGAGCCTTGTTCTGGAAAAATTCATTTCTAGGCCAGTGGAGCAAAAGTTTAAACTGATTTGTAATTTGAAAACAATCCTAGAAATGGACTTTAAGTTGTCAGTTCTTATCATACAGATCCTATGAGAGTACCAATGATCTGAAAGTTCTCAGCACCAACTTCATTCACAGCCAGTGGCCACTTTTAATAGATAGAACTTTCTGGGGTTGAGTCAAGGAGATTAAGAAAAAGAATTTCAGGCCTGAGACTCTTCCTTCCTTCTAGGATTCAGGTCAATGTAATATATACACAAAGGATGCTTTCCAAATAGAGACTAAAATATTATATTAATGGTTAGACAAGTGCCAGGCATCCATTCAAATGCATGGCTCTGGGAAACTTTGATGGGGACGCAGGTTCAACCTGTGCTCAGAGTAGGGGTTTTGGGGGAGACTGTAAAATGGCTAGCCAAAAGACATCTATGTCCCGATTTCTGGAACCTGTGAATGTGACCTTGAATGGTAAAAAAGCATCCTTGCAGATGTCATTAAATTAAGGATCTTGAGACAGGCAGATTTTCCTGGATTATCCAGGCAAGTCAGAAATGTCATCACATGCATGCTCTATAAGAAGGAGGTACAGCGAGGTTGGACAAGTCACAGAGAAGGTGACCTGAAGACAGGCAGATAGAGAATCTAAGATGTTGGCTTTGTAATTCTGGTGATGTGGCCACAAGTCAGGGAATGCCAGCAGCCACCAGAGGATAGAAGAAGCCAGGAACAGAGTCTCCCCTAAAGCCCCTGGGGCACAGCCCTGCTGACACTTTGATTATGGCCCAGGGATTCTGATTTTAGACATCTGGCCTCCAGAACTGAGAGAGAATAATTTCAGTTGTTTTGAGTCATCCAGTTTGGGGTAATTTGTTATAACAAACAAAAATGAATACATTTTTAATTATTAAAACTAAATAAAGCCCCTATGCCATATGCATCCTTCTTTGGCACTCTGGTGTATGCACCCAGATGCAGGCATTCCCAGGAGGTTCTCTTCAAGGAAAGAGGACCGGGGCGACAGGCAAACAGAAGACTGGTGCACTGATGAGAAGGAGAAGAAAGAAACTTACCTTTGAGCCCAAGTGACCCTGCGCACTAGTAAATATGGCCCTGTGACCTTCATGTTTCCAAGTGACCCCGCGCACCAGTAAATATGGCCCTGTGAACTTCCTGTTTCAGCTTCCTGTTTCAGGGAGGAGAGAGCAGGAAGAGCAGGAAGGTAACAAGGTACTGAAATTGTTTCTTTCAAAAGGAACCATCCTTGCCCACCGCCTCCCATGTACACATTGCAGAGGGTAGGGGGAGGAACTTGGGTCACAGAGTGCTCCTTCTCTACCCCCAACCCCTTTGTCCTCTACCAATCCCATCTCCCCTTTTCCCTCTCCACCCCCTCAACTTACTCAGCCTTCCATGCCCCATTTCAGTGCATGGTGTCATGCCATGCCCTATGCACACTAGGAAAAGGGCACCCCCTTGATTCTCCTTCTTCAATCATACCCCCATATCCAATTGGAAATTCAAGCCTTTCTATCCTCCACTAGAAATGCTTGTGAAAGAATCTCCCTTTTCCATTCTTTTGTCCTCTTCCTCGTGAGACTCTTAATACCCAAATCGGATCCATTGTTGTCTTGATGGAGCCCCTTTAGTGGCTTCCAGTTATGTTTATCATTAACTTTCAGCTTGTTATGGTTTAAGCTTGCTTTCTTTTGAGCTTCAGTTCCCTTCTTACTTTTATTCTCCCCTTCACTCTAAACTGTAGACTATGGCCACACAGATGCTCTGTGTCCTGACCACAGAAGTGGTTTCACTGCTCTGAGTCTACTGTCCTTTTTGCTGTGTGATCTTCCATGGCTCCCCACCAGAACTGGGAGAACAAATCCCAGCCCTTTGCTGGTGCCTCTCTCTGACACTGGGGGAGGAAACCTGACCAGAGGGCTTCTGGGAGGACAAGTCATTCTGGACATTGCTAATCAGCATCCTTGTCATTTCCAGCAAGAGTCTCAGAATCAACACACTTGTTCCAAAAGTTTCCAGATCACCATCTAAGCTGAGTAGATTCCCATCCTTGGTATTCTTCTAGAATGTATACATTCATTTCTTGTTTAAGGAAACTTGGTTTACTTTTTTCTTTAATTAGTTTATAAGATGTCAATCTTTACATGTAATGATTTTTTTGTAGTAAATTAGGGGAAACAATTCTAATTCTACTCCATATTCACCTCCTTTTGCTCCTCTGCTCCCTTCTTCCACTGTGTGAGCTTCTGCAGGCAGCCTTCCCAACCCCACCCAAGCACATCACTTAGCACTTCCTTCCTTGCTGGAGTGTGCACAGTTGTGCAAAGTTGCCTGATGGTATAGTAGATCTCTTAGAAAATAGTGTATTTTCATCAAAACAGGTCTGATGATGTGCAGCTGTTGATTAAGTACTTGCAACTTTGAATTGTTTGTGCATTTGCCCAGAACCGACTGAACAACTTAGAAAATTCAGGATTATTTTGCCTCCACGACCAAAAGAAATGAGGGCTGATGAACATGTTGAGTTCAACTATGGAGCAATATGTGTTGCATCTCTGCATGGATAAATTTTAATGTTGGGCAGAAAACAAAACAAAACAAAACAACATGTCCCCTTGGGAGAAATTGGCTCCCCACTTAAAAGGACCACATTTTTGCTTCAGGTTGAGCTCCTGGCCTGGGTCTAAACTATTGCTTCTTGGAAAGCAAGTTTAGTTTTATCCAAAAATGAGTTATAGCAACTTTTGTAGGAAAAGTCTATTTTGTGTGGTAGGATCTATAGTCCATTCCATGTATGCCTCATGGAAGAAAGTCCTCTGTATCCTACTTTTCCTGCTGTTGGTTGGTTGGCATATATCACCCTCTATCTCTAGGTCAGGGGTGCCCTCCAGTCACAGCAGCTCCTGTTGATGGAAAATATAGGAACTTTCACACACTATATGCTAATATGACAGTCATTTTAAAGGGTAAACCAATAGAACTGAACATTTAAGTCTTCTCTGAACTTTGTGCTGGACTTACCACTTTATGCATGCTCTGTAAAAGTAGAAGAAGACATGATAATACTGAAAAAGACCTGGACATTCATAGTTATAAGCTCTGAGCAGGTCTGCTCGAGCTTTCTTCGCCAGTCTCTTGTTTAGGATCATGTTGTACAAACAGACACCTCTTCAGATGGAAGAGAAGCCTGCTTGCCCTCTTTACAAGGTGGAGGGGCTGCAACCACAACACATGACATCAGCTGTTTGCAAGGACCTCGCCTTTTATAGAGAAGTCCTGGAGATCTTTCTGGCCAGGCTCATGAAAGTGAGATAGCTAGCTTGGTAACTCTGAGAAAAACCACCATGTGTCCTGGGGGCATATTTGGGCTCTGTCACCCGTGAGTCCTGCCAAAGGGAATGAAACAACTTTCCTCTGTCCAACCGGAACTCTCAAATGGTACCTTGATTTGTTCATGTGGAAATTCACTGGATTTTGTCACATACCCTGTCCATTGCAACATCTTCCTCCAGCTAAGACCAATAACTGTGGCAAGGAACAGCAGCTGAGGAATAGCCACTCCCTTCTGGAACATTTTCCATCCACTCGCAAATCCATCTACATCTGTGCCTTGATCAGACTCCTGGAACCTGGTCTTCCTTGTGGCAATTGGGCCCATTGATCTGATTCTATTTCCAGTGTCCTCCTCTGCCCCAAGACCTACAAGAGTGGTTCCACCTGTGGAAATACAGAGGATACTTATCTACCAAAGTTCTGGGCATCAAAAGAGTACTTGACAAACAAAGCCTCGTTTCCTACTCATTATGCTCAGAAGTATGACTTGTGGAAGGAGCACAAAACTAATTGGAAAAAAAATGGAAAAAATCAAATTAGGCTTGAGAAAATCAAGGAGTGAAGTCATGTAAGCTAATAAGAGAAAGAAACAGCTATGATGATGAGACTGAATTTGTAGCATAGACAGAGTGGGGGCAACACATGCAGGATGTGATCAAAAAAGATGAGAAACTTAGGTGGAGATTAACATGAACACGAGCCATTAGCAAATGGAGCAATGGGTTTTGTTTTGTGAGTGAAAGTTCCAACCAGTTCAGTCCACCAATCGATTTTATTGTTTTGTTTTGGTTTTCTCCCCCATAGAATTGACTGGTTGTCAGATTCCTCTTTCTGCATTAAATTTCCTGGTTTACTTTAAAGGTATAATGACCCCCTCTTAATCACAGATGGGGCAGAGGAGAGAATTATCCTGGAAACATGATAGAATTTTCACAGGTTGGGTGGCAAGAGGACTGTCATCAGTGTAAACAGAGAGGAAAAGGTAACAAGGAGAATTGATCACTCTGTAAACTGAGGAATCAGAGTGTTACCTGGATTGAAAGACTCCGCATCCTGGGATTAGATCTTTCTGTGAGAGTTAGGCTACCCGTTGAGTCCAATTCTACAAGAAAGAGAAAATAAAGGAAGAGAGAGTAGATAGAGAAGGAAAGTCCAGGGAACCAAGTGTTTCCAGCCTGATGTCCATCTCTTGCTTCCAACAGGTGCTTCTGTCTGCAGAGACGTTTTGTCACTGAGTGCCTATGGTCTCCCCAATGTCAACATGGGTCCCTTGGCCACCTGATGGGGAGGCCGTAGCAGGGTCCCTCCAAAGCCAGGAATGGCCAACATTTACTGAGACACTTTACATACAGCCTACACATCCTTACACACGAGGAAACAGGAGATGATAGAATTTCAGTCATTTCCCCAAGTTCTGCTAAGTGGTGATGCTGTGCTTTGAGCGTATCTGATGCTGAAGCCTGCCCTGCCTCATCTGAGCTATGCCATCTAATTCAAAAGATAACATTTCAGACTGTGTAGCTGTGTTAGGAACACAAGCCTAACAAATAATGCAGGGTCACATTGTACTGAGATGTCCTTTGGCTTGTGCTTTGAGAGAGAACTCAGGTATGCTGACTTTTCCCTGGATAATTATCTGTTTTAAGGCAGACATCTTGAAGGGTATTTCAGGTAGACCCTATGTCTCCTTGAAAATTAACTTCACAAACTTTGTTGAGTACCTACTAAGATCAGTTTCCATGTGAAGTGTCTAGAGATGATAAAAACACATCCCTGCCTATAAAATGTTCAAGGTTAAGTGAAGGGGACAGTCATGGGCAGTGAGCTATATATAACCTTATGAATGTAGTGATACAGGCCAAGCATCAGAACCAAGAAAGAGCCTCATACCTTTAATAACCATTTACAGGGTGCTTACTATGCCTCTCTGTTTCTCTCTTCTCTCTCTGTCTCTTGTATGCCCAGGCATGCTATTTCCAAGGATTAGATATGGGGGTATAGTGGATACCTGTTGTCTTTTCCTGTCACCCTTTTCCCATTGTTTTGGTGGTACCATTCCATTTTTCTTCTGGGGAACTGTTCTTTCTCCATTCCCTGTCCTTGTGACTCTAAGTGTGGCTTGACCCACTTCCTGGTCTGGAGACATGTGCATGTTCCACACTCCTGTCCAGAGATAGATTTGGGAATGAGCATGTGATCCAAGTCAGACTATATCAGAGTTATCCCTGGACATTCATTGGATCCACGGAGAAAGAACACTCTCTTCTGTGGTTGCTAAGCAGGTGGGGTGCACACTTGACTATGCAGGCTCCTCCAGCAGAAAGTCTCATGGAGAATGAAGCTGATGTAGGGGAAAGACAAACAAAAGGCCGAGATGAACTGGACCTGGGTGGTCATTCTGCATCCTGGGCCCAGCCCATGAACATGTCTGGGCAGATGTGTGGACTTGCAGATATGTGATCCTCCAAACCTCCAGCACAAACTTCACACCAGGTCATCAGGAAGAGTTGAGAAGCTGTTAATCACATGATCCTTTCTGACTTTCATCTGCTATTGTTCTTGCTGGATAGCTTCTTTGGGAGGAAGGGTGTCTGGCAAGGTAGGATCCAGGTGTGCTTGGGTTCCTGGTCATAATCTCAATTGTGATGCTATCAAACGCCTTCAATGCTCTCAGCAGAAGCCATGCAGTCATTTCCCCACTTGTATTCAGATAGGATTTAAGTTCTCTAAGAGCTTTTGTCAATGACATCAATGGTTATTTGCAGGGTCATGTCATTAGTTTTCTCATCCATTAAACTGTTAATGAACTGTGGCTACAAAATGTGAAAAAGTATGAAATGGAAACACCCAAACCTCTGTCTCCCATGATGTTTGTATACAACCAATTATATGAAATCATCACAAAAGACTTTAACTTGAAATAACCTACAAACTGAAGCGCCAAAGTGGCTGTACCATTTGGCATCACCACCAACAATGACTGAGAGTTCCTGTTGCTCCACATTCTGGGCAGATATGTTACTGTTAGTTTGGGTTTTATTTACCCATTTTAATAGTTGGGTGGTGATCAACTAGCACTTTATATTAGTAGAAAGGTCTGACTATGGTATCTGTACTTTATTGTTTTGAAGATTCATTTATTTGAGAGAGAGAGAGAGCATGAGCAGGGTGATGGGCAGAGGAAGAGAGAGAATCTCAAGCAGACTCCCTGCTGAGCACAGAGTCTCCACATGGGGCTCGATCTCACAAACCTGAGATCATGACCTGAACCAAAACCAAGAGTCAGACACTCAACTGCCTGAGCCACCCAGGCCCCCTGGTATCTGTACTTTAAAAAAATTTTTTTTTTTAAATTTGAGTAGAGTTGACACAATGCTACATATCTGCCCAGAATGTGGAGCAACAGGAACTCTCAGTCATTGTTGGTGGTGATGCCAAATGGTACAGCCACTTTGGCGCTTCAGTTTGTCAGTTGTTACAAAGTTAAATATAGACCTACCATATGATCAAGTAATCAGACTCGGAGCTTGAAAACTTATGTTCACACAAAAACCGGCACACTGAATGTTGATAGCAGTTCTAGTCACAATTTACCAAACTGGTAGAAACCAAAATGTCCTTCAAGATGTGGTTGGATAGCTGTGGCTCATCTATACAGTTGAGTATTTTTCAGAAAACTATGCCGTGAAGCCACGACATGAGGAAAACATAAATGCATATTGCTAAGTGAAAATGCCAGTTTGGAAATGTTACATAGAGAATGAGTCCAACTATATGACACTCTGGATAAGGCAAAAGTATAAAAACTATAAAAATGCAAAATAATAATTTAGATGTGTGATGTAATTTGACATATTAAATTTTGTAACAAGTAATAAGCAATCAGATAAACTATAAATAGATTTCTAAATACACATGCAGTAAAATTTGCTGAGAAATATTTTCCTCAGTTTCTAATCTTTTATGCAGCTCTAAACAAAATTACAGAAAATTTGGTCAATCAAAAATTAATTTTGAATATTAAAAAGAACAAAAATGTTCAGCTAACATTTTAGTGTGAAAATCTGTATGTACATGGAAAAAAATCAATGTACACATTGATAAACACGTATTTTGTAAGTAAAAAATAAAATGAAGCATTAGTTAAGGAAATAAGCTTATTAACTCTCTACCCCATTCATATTGCAAACAAAATATTAAACATGGTGCAGAAGAATCTTAAACACCCATCTAAAAGATCAAACCACAGATCATGCTTTGGTGCTACTAAATAAATTTTATTTATTTTAAATGTCACTTTACTTATTATGTCATTTTATTTATAATTCATTTATTTAAATGTCATTTTAAATAAAAATGACAATATCTATGGAAATATATTTCTAGTAATATTTTTCATCTGTGATGGCATAAATCTGCCTGCTGTAAATTACACCACACTTTGCCTGCGGTCTTTAAGAAATCACTTCCCTGGAAATGACTCTAGATTGAATTTTTCTATTTCTATGTGAACTTCTGAGGGAGACCTATATTTCTTCAAGAATGAGAACATTCCCCGGTGCAAGCTCTCCCTTCCCCAGGCTCTGTGAGATATTCTGTGCCCCGTGGCAGGAATAATGCTTAACCATTAGCATCATAAATCGCTTAAAGGACAAGGTGTGGGTGATTTGAAAGATATATCGAGTGGAACCAAGCAAATTAGGCCTGTCCCTGTTGTTTCATCTTTATTTATTAATGGCAATAATTCTGTCCTAATCTTTTGTACAGCACTTTATCCATTATGTGGCTTGTAAAGCTCTTCAAATGATTTTCATTGATGTCTTCCTTCTTTTCCTGCACAGGCGGGAGGTGCAGAGGGCTCTAATTCCCTTAGCGTGAGGCCATGAGAGCAACACATTCTTATGGTTCCTTCTGTTAAGGGGTTCTGTACAGACTCATCCTCTCCTCTCCCAAACAAGAACTTATAATTGATGACGTAAGCAATAAACAGATCAAAGCAGACAAAGGTAATGTCATTTTAAAGAGACACAAATTTTCAGGCATTGGGGGTGTTAACCTTAATTTTGTTGAAAGTCTGAGCATGATTCAAGAAAGAACATGTCTATCAGAAGAAGTGGGGCTAGTCACCCCTGTAAGTCATGAAAAGTGAGCTGTAGAGGAATACGGGCACTGCTCATTTAAGCTCTGCAGCCTGGGGAGAAGTCAGTTGGGTTTCCAGTTGTCTGGTCCCACTGCCCTAGTCCTAGCTTTTGAGCGGATGGATAAATGGGAAGAGAGCTGATGGACCCATTGGTGAGACCATTTCTACTAAACATTTCTCCCCTCC
This sequence comes from Mellivora capensis, assembly GCA_004024625.1. Taxonomy (NCBI): domain Eukaryota; kingdom Metazoa; phylum Chordata; class Mammalia; order Carnivora; family Mustelidae; genus Mellivora; species Mellivora capensis. The sequence continues at coordinate 14,048 of PISX010019095.1, forward strand.
CCTCTCTGGTCCACTGCCATGGTCACCTAGCAGCCTTCTGATTATGAGGTGGCTTTTCCGATATATGTTCTAACTACAGGAAGAAATGGTTTGGCCATATACATTTTGAATTTTAGTGTTTTTCTGATAGAATTTCTTACTTTTTTTTTTGAATTTCTTACTTTTAAAACAATTTTTATTGTGGTAAATACACACATATCATATTATTCACAATTTTAACCATTTCTAAGTATAACAGTTCAGTGGCGTTAGGCAAAGTCAGGGTTGAGTTACTATCACTAACTACTGTCCATTTCTAGAACTTTCTCATCAGCTCCAAAAGAAACTCTGTCCCCATTAAATACTAACTTCCCATTTCCTCTCCTCTTAGCCCCTCACAAAGACTACTTCTTGTTTCTCTGAATTTACCTATTCTAGAAACCCTAAGAGGAAAATGCAGTATTTGTCCCTTTATCTGTCTTCTTTCCTTTTTTTTTAAGATTTTATTTTTTTATTTTAGAGATTGAGAATGAGAGGAGAGAGGCCAGTGGGAGAAGCAGACTCCCTGCTGACCAGGGAGCCCTATGTGGGACTCCATCCCGGGACTCCAGGATCATGACCTGAGCCAAAGGCAGTTGCATAACCAACTGAGCCACCCAGGTGCCCCTGTCTTCTTTCTTTTGGCATACTGTTTTCAAGGTTCACCCACATTGTAGTGTGTATCTCAGTTTTACTCCTTTTTTTTTAAGTTTAAAAATTAATTTTTTTAAAAAGAATTTATGTATTTATTTGACACAGAGAGAGAGAGAGCACAAGCAGGAGTAGCAGTCAGAAGGAGAGGGGGAGGCAGATTCTCCACTGAGCAGGAAGCCCCACCTGGGGCTTGATCCCAGGACCCTGGGATCATGACCTGAGCCAAAGGCAGAGGCTTAACTGACTGAACCACCCAGGTGCCCCTAGATTAATCTTTTGAGAAAGAGAGAGAAGAGCTGAGGGAGAGGGAGAAGCAGATTCTCTGCTGAGCAAGGAGCCCAATGCAGGGCTTGTTCCTAGGACCCCATGATCATGACCTGAACCAAAGGCAGATCCATAACAAACAGAACCACCCAGCTGCCCCTGGAGTTTTACTCCTTTTTAAGGGTGAATTATATTCTATTGCATGTATATTACATTTTGCTTACTCATTAATCTGTTGGTGGGCATTTAGGTTTTTCCCATCTTGTGAATAATGCTGCTGTGAAAATGGGTGAACATGTATTTGAGTCCCTGCTTTCCATTTGTTCAGGTGTGTACTTAGAAGTGGAATTGCTGGATCACATAGTAATTCCATATTTAACTTTTGGGAAACTGCAGAAATGTCTTCCATAGTGGCTGTGCCATTTTGCATACCTACCAGTGATGCAGAAGGATACCAATCTCTACACATCCTCACCAACACTTGTTCTTTCCTTTTCTTTTTTCAAAGAGAGGGTAATAGCCATTCAAGTGCATGTGAAGTGGCATCTGATTCTGGTTTTGACTTGTATTTCATGAATGATTGCTGACTGTGAGCATCTTTTCCTGTGCTTATTGGCCACTTGTGTATTTTCTTTGGGGAAATGTCTATCCAAGCCCTTTGCCCACTTTTTAAAATTGGGTCGAATGATGTAATTTCATAATGTAAACTTGTGTAAGTTCTTCTTTGGTTATCTAATTCCTGGGCAAGCTGGCCGGGAAAGACGGGTGGTCATGTCGACTCCACAAGCTTGGCATAGCAGTTATCTCTATTATGAATTAAAAATTCCCCATGTTTTATATTTCAGTCTTCTAAATCTGGCTAATGTGACTTTGTGCTTAGGACATGGCTTTGCTCTTGAGGTGCCGGCAAATCAGATCTGAATGTGTGAGGCAGAGGTTTAAACCCCGATCACTGTTTATCCCCGCCAGTGATGCAAACACACCCTGAGGTTTTGGGGAGAGAACTACTAGCGCTCCATGTTTTCTCAGTTTATCTAAAAGCTGCACTGTCCAGTAAAGTAGCCACTAGCTACATGTGGCTTTAAAACTAGCCTTTAAAGTTAAAGTGAAATTAATTAAAATTAAATAAAATGAAAAAAAGTCATTTCTATCGTCTCATTAGCTGCCTTTAAAGCTACTTGGTAGCCACAAGTGGCCAGTGTCTACTGTATTGATCAATACCGATATGGGATTCTCCCCAACATCTTAGGAAGTCTATTGCACAGTGATGATTTAGAAAATATACATTTTAAAATGAACATTGGAAATAGATAAATAAAACAATAATAATCAAAAACTGACTGAAGCAGTAAGGAAAATGTTAGAAGAGAATTGAAATAGATGCTATAACTACTAGGAAAGAGTTCACCAGTATTCTCTGTTATAGAATCATTTGTAGAAACGAGCTTAATGCTGGTCTCTGTGGCATAGGACTGGTGGAAGCACTGAGTGAAGATAACAGCCTAAGCACATAGTCAGCATCGTGCAAGCATGTGACGAGCACAGAAATGCATGCTCAGATCTCTTGCTCAGGGGAGTGCAGTTGAATGTACTGTGCACACTGAGGCCAAGCTTCTTGTGGACCACCTCCAGCCAATATCAGAGTGTGGCAGGGTGTTAGTGCCCCAAGGTGCTTTGACATGAGGACTCCCAGTAGTCTGGTTTAGATCTTTTGGAACTGAGCTGCACTCCAAAATTCTTCCTTATCCAATCCGTCTTCCTTCCTTCTCTCTTTCCACAGGTGTCAAACCTACAGCATGGTCTGAAGGCTGTTCCATCTCCATCTCCTCCTACTCTCCCCCAAGACAATTTTTGCATGTCTAATTTTGTCTTAGCATTGGCTATGTGGCAGACCCAAACTGAAGAAAGTGATTGCTTCTGTGAACATTACTTTAAAGGAGACGTATCTTCATCTTTTGCCACATGAAGCTTCCCAGCATCCTTCTTACATTAAAATGACCACATCAGCTGAGCAAGCACTGTTCCTTCCATTTCTTCTGAGACCTTCACAGTGGGAAGCTCTTCTGAGCTCCCAGCTCTGAGAGCACAGGCTGGCAGCACATCTTTCAGGTGTCCTCCAGAGGCGATTGTAATTTGGAGCTCTTGGAAGGGGCATATGTCTTCTATGTTATATTTGAAACACATTCAAAATCCAGATAGCGTCTAACAATTTTGCTATTGGGTATAAATTCCAATTGCTTTATGCAAGAACATGTTATACATGTAAACTGTCAGTTTCATGGAACAAGCTGAAGATACTACTTTTCTCCTACTTTCAGAACCTTCCATCAGCCTTACTATCTTCTTTCCCAGCTTTGTCAAATCCCCAAATGAAACCCTTGGGAGCACTGTACCTGAGTTCCAGTTTTCAATCTGTTGCCCAGTCAGTCTCAGGCCTCTCCTCCTATAAATTTTACCTTTTCGGGTGTTCCCTTTCATCTTCCAAGACCATGTCTATTCAGATTGTCACCATTATTTACCTGCACAATACCCAGCATAAATACCAGTGTTTCCCATGACCTGAAACAACCTGCATGTTCTGCAAGATAAAAAGACATTGGTAGCAGATCTGGGGGCCCAGCCAGTAGTCCTTGGGCCCTACCACTGTAGCAGCCTGGCTTCCAAATGCCAACATCTGCATCTTTGCCAGAGGGCTTCTCTTGTCCCTAAGTGCTCTGTCTATATGCGCGGTAGGCCAGAAAGCCTGAGGAGGAGCTGGTGTTTCAGTTTCTTCACTGCAGGAACCCTGCTGGTGACCTGCTCAGTGACACCTTGTTGCCTGCCTTCTCTTCCCTGTCTTACTGCTCATTCTCTTATTGGTGTTTCCTCCAATCATTTCTCAATAAACGTCTTGCAGTAGAATATCAGGGTAACCCAAGCTAAGATAGTGTTCTATTAAGAGATGTCCTATGGTCAAGTAGATTTAGGAACTGCTAGGCTCAACAAAAGTAAATAGGTTTCTTAACTGTATGACTTCAAAACTCATCTAATCTATTAATTTACTTAGTGAACTCTAAGGATGGGAAGTAGACAGACTATCCAAAGTTATCTGGTAATGTGTTAGTGTAGAATACAGGTCATGCATGCATGGGTATCCATGACATAGTTTACGGACAGCCATGATGTAGTAACTGAACCAAATGTTTAGGAAGAACATGGTTTGGCGGATTTTTTTGGTTCCCTTTTCTAATACAATTTTATATGAAATGTATAAGAATCATTAATTCGAAGGCACAAAAATACTAAAAACATAAACATATTTTCAAGGAGCAGTGGACAAGTTATTGAGCACTGCTTACTGTGGATTGTGGATCAGCATGAAATCGAAGCACCCAGAGAAGGGACCAGAAGGCAGGCCAGCCTGGACTGGCATACTTACGGAGCAGTCGATAACAGGGGCTTGCTTAATTAAGCAGTTCTGATTGTTCTTCAAATATGGAGAATGCATTTGGAGATTCATGCTGGTGGTTCTGCCCTCTCAAATAATCTAGTTACAAATAGGTCCTTAGCCAATTCGCTTTTTCATTACTAAGGGAACAAATCGTAACAGAGCATGAACCAGAACTAATTTAGCATGGTAAATACTTCAAAACTGAAGTGGAGAAGAAATTAGGTTCATTTAAACCCCCAGAGCAAATATATTTCCCCTTTCAAGACCCTTGCCTTTGGGGGCTTAATGGGGACAACTTATTTAGTGTCCAAGGTGAGCCTCAGCATAGGTCTGACGTTCCGTCACTTCTAGGGGTGTCTCAGGATGGTCTCACTTCTGTGAAAAGTGAAAATCTGCCCCCACCCCTGATGCCCAAGAGATCCAAGAGAGCAAACTGTTGGATCTACATGTCATATTCAACCTTCAACTATTATTTACTGGAGGACCAGTATATGTGTTTGTGCGTGTGTCTCTCTCCTTTTCAGTCTCCCTCCCTCCATCCTTCCCTCTCTCCTTCTTCCCCTCTCCCAGCCAACATCTCTTAGTTTCTCTTCTGAGAGGAGCCTCCCCCAAATTATACCTAAGAGCCAAACTAAATAAGCATACACATTGAAACTTAATAAGTGGATTTGAATCTCACCGAACTTCTTCATATAAAATATTTTAAAAAAATCTTTCCAATTTTATTTTCTCTGCAGATATTAGAATTTTTATAAATTACACACTTGCATCATTTTAAGCAATATTTGTTAGTATCCATTTTTAAAATGCTTTTTCTGTAAGTAATCTTTCCTTCCTTCCTTCCTCTTTGTTTCTTTTACTTTTTTTTAAATCTTTACCGCAAAAGTAGATTTGGGAAGAGGTTTTCCATTTTTATCCCTCTCAAAACATAAGGAAATGCAGATTCAGAATAACAACAGTTCTTTTCATAGTTTGCCCTTTGAACATGGTCATATGTTACTGCGTGGGTTGTGCTGCTGGGAGTGGGAATGGAGAGCTTTTACTTTTCTCTCTTCTTTTTTCAGTTTACTTTCAGTTTTGTCTTTTATTTTCCCCCTTCTCATTCTTACAGGTTTAATTTTATTTTTAAAAATTTATTGACTATTAACATGGTACTAGGAGTCAAAAGTATACCTCAAGTTAATTTAGGGAAGTGCTACTCCCTTCTAAATGCCTTCCTCCTATGCCCCCTGTATTTCATGAGCAATCAGTCTTCCAATTTTCCAGTTGACCCTCCTGGGTTTCCTTCTGAATTGTCATTAAAGCATCGCCTACCTTTTCAAAGGGAGCATTAACTTTTTTCTTTTCAAACCCTATGCTAAATAGTGTACTGTTGCCACTTATTTTTCTGGGACACTTGTCACTTTGATGCGCAGTCATAGAGCCCAATGGTCAAGAAAGAATTCTTGAGACATTTTACGGTGCAAAAAAGTGTTTTTATTGTAGCACAGGGACAGGATCTATGGGGAGAGAGAGCTGCACGGGGATTGTGAGGAGTGACTGATTATATATGTTTAAGTTTGTGGAGGAAGGAGAAGGGAAGGATAAAGTAAGTTTCCAAGGAATTTTGAAGCAAGGCTTTCAGGACCTTGAGGGGCTACCTGCTGTTAAGATAAGGTTACTTTTGGTCTCCAGCAAAACATCAGCATTAAGGCAGCCATGAGTTCCTTGAGGAAGTTCATGCTCTGTATGTCTCCATGATTTATCAGTGGGATGCAAGCTGTAAGGAGATTTTAATTTAAGCTACATTTCTCTTGCCTTGTTTTCCTCATCTCCAACCCCCCTCTCCCTCCCACTGCCGAACAATTTTGCCCCTTAATTCTTTAAGATTGTTGAATGTGGAAGGTCTCATCTTCTGTAGCTTCTTCCTGTTGAATAGGGGCATAGAGATGTCCCTGCCTATGGGTCAACATTGTTCAGTTAGGGCATATAAGGGGGAGTTAGGAAAGGCAGAGGCAGCAGAGTCCAATGTGGAAAGCAACGAAGTATCTCTGTGGGTGGTCAGGACCAGCTGTCGATGTGAAGCTATTGTAGTGATAGAGTCTTGGCACCAAGTGGAGAAATACTGGAAAAAGAAACCTATTAGGATGAGGATGGTTATAACAATGAGAAGTCCAACAGAGACCCTTAATAGCTGACCATAGTCCTCCCTGGAACCAGGAACTTAACCAGTCCTTGAAAGAGAGGGAATGATTTTGTGGAGCCTCAGTTTGGGTATTCATTCCTTTTAATAGCCTTGTGACATTTTCATGGTAATCTGGAGTACACACATAACTCTTTCAATAGAGCATAGGTTTCTCCTTGAGCTGCAGTTACGATAGATATCAAGGGCCATTCAGTGTTGGAGGGCCACCTTTTGAATTTGTGGGTGACTACAAGTTGGGTCTGGTTAACAGTGGCTGCTGTATGCTTAGCTAAACCTCTGTTTGCAATTTTATATCAATAAAGGTGACTCCTGGTGCAAATATGGCTAAGGGATGAAACCACCAAGAAACCCTTTGTTTGATATCTAACGTTAACAATACTCTAATTATTAGGAATCACTGGCAAGTGGGAAAAGACTTGTCTGGGGATATGTGTGTCCCAAACTGCATCATTCAACCCAATCCTATGGAAAGTGGAGCCATCCATTACCTCCACAAGGCCATAGATAACCCCACAGAGTGGAGTACGCTCTGGCTTTTAAGGAGCAATTTTGTCATCCCAGCCATTGACCAATTGGTCAAGGTGAAAGCTGAGTTATACAATTTCTGGGGAATCCATCCCATTTTCCAGCTGTTCAAATAATCTTATGCCCATGGGGTCCTATTATTCCCAAAGAATAACAAGCAAGAAGACTGTCAATACATGAACTGTTGTGGCAATTTCTCTGAAATTTACATCAAGTTGTCTAGTTTAGGCAAACAACAAACACTTAAAGACAATCAAACCTAGAATTTATCATCCTCAAAGATGTGTTATTGAAACATAATTTTTCTCTCCAAATCACCCTTATTTTCAGAGACAGCCAAGTCAAGACTAATTCACTTGAAAAGTAAGTTTAATTTTAACAAACTTGGCCTAATTATTTACATAAGCTCAGCAGAATAGTGATTGATCATACAGATCTTCTAAAATCTGCTTTGTTGGAACAACCCAGTTAAAGCCTGGGTAAAATAACCAATGTTTCTAATGGTGTCCTGTTATAAGGAGAACAGATTCTTATTGAACTTATGCAAATGATTATAAATGCCATGGAAGAAAGATTAGTCACTGAAAGTTTCTGAATTTTAAAGGGTTCAGGTAGAGAGAAAAATTAAATGCTTCAATTTGTTTACAAAGGAATATTTTATCCTATTTCTGTATCTCATGAGTATCTTAAGAGAAAGTTTCCTTAATCTGGGAGAGCAAACACTGGAGAACCCACAGTGTTTTAAACAAGAATCACAAAACCGTAATCATTTTCTTTAATTCGTTTAGTTCCATGTTACTAATTCTTTTCCATTTGAAGGCAGATTTAGTTAAGTTCTGAAAATTCTTGCCAATTTTAATTTTATGGTTTTAAAGATATCAAAAACCTGCATTTGTTAAAAAATTCATTTTTACGAATCTCCTTGAAGATGAAACTCATTTTGTAAATGAAAAAAGTCTAATGCAATTGACAAGGAAATTCAGTTATTTCTGTAACATGTAACACTTCAAAAATCAGAGTATCAAGTGATGATCTTACTGTAAAACATATCAAAACTTCAGGAATTTCAAATATATATATTTCAAATATATATACAGATATATATACACACATATATGTATATATACACATATATGTAGTTACACATGGTTATAACTATATATATGTAGTTATATATGGTTATAAGCTTATATATGGTTATAACATTTACCCAAGCAGTACAACCCAAGGCTAATCATTATTTGTTTGACAGTTTTCCAAGTCACTTAACATACCAAATAAGCCTAGTGATCAAAAAGACTTCATTTACAATTCAAATCTTGGGGAGGTCTGTTAAAACCCTTAGAAAGTTTTAAAGCACATGCCTAAATAGGATCATCGTAAAACTTAAAACTTAGTTATTTATTTAACTTTGGTGGCAATAAGAGATTTCAAAGGCAAATATATAGTGTTATGTAGTTAGCAAAACTTAGCTTCCTTAATATTGAGAAGTTTTAACTATTTTAAGTAATTAAAGACTTGACAATGATGAAACAAAGAACTAACATGGGTTTTCTGGGCAGACAAAAGAGAAAAAAGCTTTTGTTTACATTTTCTTATTAAGAGCAGACCAACAATCCAAGCAAACTTTTGTCTTTTTTTTTTTTTGAGAGAAAAACAGAATTTCAATCTTATATCAGTGTGCTTTTAAAATTCATTCATTTCAATCTTAGTCCATTCTGACTGCACATAAAATTCCTTTCCAAATATATCCCTTTACAAACCTTTTACAACTTTTTTTATTCATTCAGATTTTGACCTAAACCTTTTTCCCCCACCTGTCTTAATTATATTTAGCAGAATTTTCACTCTTAGTAACCTTAGTCTCCAGTGAAAACTATTAACTGATTGTGAAGATCTGTGCACCAGGATTCTTTAGATCTGAAATTTATAAATACATTTTATAATTAAAAAAATGTTTCTCTAGTACAATTCTAATAAAGCACAAAGCATATTTGCCAACAGACCCAACTATCCTCAGCTTTCTCTGCAATTAAGAAGCCAAAAGCAATAAGCCTTATGGTTAACAATCAATGCTTCAGTATCTTATCTCATTTGGAAAAGACGAATTCAGTCCAATTTAGCACCCAAGCAAAACTTTAAAATTTCAGGTTACTAAAGACTTTGAAAGCTATTTTAACAGTTACCCATGAAAGCTCTGAGACACACACAATTAACCATCGTTTGAAGTCCTCTTTTGCTGACAAATTGCAACAGAGATCATGAGCTTCTTTGACCATCAGCAAACCTTGGTAGAATACAATTTTATAGTTAATACTGAAAACTCTAAGGGCATGTCTCTCTTAATTAAACTTGTTAGTTTAAATACTGAATATGTTCCACGTGGATGCATGTACATTTAAGTCAATCATTTTGTTTCCCATTGGCAGTTTTTACCAGGGGCACTGGTGGGGAAGCTTCCTTGAAATGAAAGGAGTTTGACAGCTGTTTGGGAATATTCCTTCAAGTCACTGTCCTGAGGTAGAAGAACCAGAGAGAGTTGGCTCCAATGATCATAGCTGTTAACCCAGGAAATGAATGAGGGAGAAGCCCTTACATACAGGAGAGTAACCTGGGTCTATTAGGAGGAGCAGTGAGAGAGAGTGCCAGCGTCCCCTTTGCCAGGGATGGCTTGTGTTTTCTCCAGCAACCTGGGTATATTGGAGGAGGCCTGTTTAAACAATCATCCAATATATCAGGAGGGAGTTTATCAGTCCGGTTAGTGGCCAGACACATTCTGGAAAAGACCCTTAGATTGGGGTCCTGATTTAGGGCCATTCATGGCTGGACACAGGGTACCTCTGTCAATTTGCCCTGTTGTCCTGCAGAAGAGATCCAACTGATAGGTCGAACTGAAGCTTAACGACACATTAATGGGTCATTTTTCCTCATCTCCTAAGGAGTACTGAGGTCATACAACATTACAGAAGATCAGTTTTGTTTTTTTAATTTTGCAATCTGAATTGGTTCCAGCAGGTTAAAAGGGATGCCAAGGGAGAGTCCTTATGAACTGGAGAAGCCTAGAGAAGGTCCATTACCAAAAATCCTCCTGACTCCCAGGTGGCATCCTATGCAGGATATGTCAGGTTCCAGATGCCAAAGTGACTAGAAGTGTCTCTTGAATGAAATTGCTAATCACCATCTCACCATACATGCCCCACAGGAGGGATGCTCCCATTCTCCCACTCCCCATTGCCTCCTATACTACAAATGGGTTCCAGTGAACAGACCAAAATACCATGCTGTGCTGTGAAGAACCTGACCTTTCTAGCCCATGGAAAACACCATAAAAATTTTACAAAGGGAAATTACCTAATCAGGGGACACTGATAAAAAAAATAGTAAAGATAGAAATCCACGATGATTTAAGGTACATTCCAACACATAATGTCCTTACAGCTAGCCTCCCCTGGAAACATCCTGGTTGGGTTTTAATTCAATCAGGTACCAATTTTGGCCAGTTCCAAGTGGAGGTCCTTCGGCCAGAAAGGGCTAGACCAGAGATGGGAAGGGAATCACATTAGACCAACCAGGAAGAAAACTCACAGGGGAGTCTTAAGATTGGCAGCCTTGCTAATCACTTAGGTGGCTGTCCTGTGCCCAAGACAGACAACTTTGTATAAGAATAAGAATAAAAAGAGGACATCAAATTTCTGGGTTTGTTTGTTTGTTTTTTTTAAAGGATTCTAGATCTTATTACCATTCCCACCAGGTTACTAACTTGCAGCCAAAATTGACTTTCAGTTAAGACTGTATTTCTTGAAAACTCCCTGAAATGAAAGTAGGGGAAGAGAGTAACTCACCAAGTTTGCACTGAAGCTTGAAGTCACATGAAGGAAGTTGCAGAATCCCCACACCAGGGCCACCAACATATGATGCGGGATCCTCAAGCCCAACAGTCAAGAAAGAATTCTTGAGAAATTCTACTGTGCAAAAAAGGTTTTCTTTTTTTCTTTTCTTTTTTTTTTTTTTATTATAGCACAGGGACAGGACCTATGGGCAGAGAGAGCTGCACGGGGATTGTGAAGAGTGACTGGTAACATACTTTTAAGCTTGTGGAGGGAGCGGAAGAGAAGGAGGATAAAGTAAGTTTCCAAGGAATTTTGAAGGAAGGCTTTCAGGACCTTGAGGGACTACCTGCTGTTAAGATAAGGTTACTTTTGGTCTCCAGCAAAACATCAACATTAAGGCAGGCATGAGTTCCTTGAGGAAGGTTACGTTCTGCATGTCTCAGAGATCTCTCAGTGGGATGCAAGCAGTAAAATTTTAATTTAAGCTACATTTGTCTTGCCTTTGTTTTCCTCATCAACTTCATAAAGAAAACACAGTTGATAGGTTTTTAATTTTGACCACCCTCTGAAATATTTTGTCATAAATTAGCCATTAAAAATCTATCAGAAAGAATGATATTCCTGGTCATCCTAGACTCATTACAACATCTTCTACAGATTCTACTACATTTGACAGGTTGTGACAGACGGACTTGAAGGTGGACCCTATGAGATTCTGGCCTCCTGGTGCATACTCCCCTGTGCATTTCCTCCCCTGGAGTGGAGTGCAGGACCTGTGACTTGCTTCTAACCAATAGAATATGGCAAAGGCAACGGCCTGTCCAGTCCATGATGATATGACTGTAACTTCTGTCCAGCTAGAGCCCGTCTCTGCTGACTCTCCCTTGCTGGTCTGGGGTTGAGCAGGCGTGTAGAGATGACCTTGCTACCAGGAACTGGGGGCCGCCTCCAGTTGGCAGCCAGCAAGAAGCTGGTGCAGAGCTGAACCTTGCCAACCACAGACCCTTCCCGGGCTGGGCCTCAGGGGAGAGCTGGCCCCCACCTTCCCCTTGACTGCAGCCTTGAGAGAGACACGGAGGCATCAGACCCAGCTAAGCTGTGCCTGGATGCTTGACTCCAGAAACTATGAGATAATGCCTGTGTGCGGTTTTAAGCCAATAAATTTGTGGTAACTTGTTATGCAGCAATCAAGTGACAAATGCATGGTTTCTGCCTTTATAAATGCAGCCAATACTTGCAGCCGTAGCTCCGTTTTGAAGACTGCAGTGCCTGAATTTCATTGGTGGATTTTACGGCCACCTCCATAATCCTCACCCACAAATTGTCATTATAATTCTGGTCAAGGCAGCCTCTCCGCCAGGAGTTCCACTATAATGTTTCTCCATCAGATGTTTTTATTTTAAAAATTGCTCTTATGAAAATATCTTCTCCAATAAATCTTTCAGTTGGTGATTCATTAAAAAAATGTCATTTATCATACATCTCCTTACTGGAATAGAATCTAGCAGATACATTAGCTGAGGTATTGGAAACATCTGTGCTCTCACCCAACTATATAACTTATATTCCCCATCACGTAATTTATTTCAACACTTTTATCTTTACAATTTAGTGATGTTTCCTAAGTTTCTCCCAGATCTGCTGGCAAAGGAAAGTGGTTTAATTTGTTGATACATATTGGTTCCTATGTATTTAGTATTTCCTTAATGAGGGTTTTGCTACTGAGTGAGAGACTTCAGAGGAACTTCTAAACAATTATCATTAATCTTTGTGGGATTTTTGAGGTATTGGGTATCCAGTAACTTTAAACACAATGGAGAAAAAAATTAGTCAGCAGCCTTTAAATTCTGATTTTTAACTGTCTTGGATTTTTAGTTTTTACGTGTTTTGCTAATCGTGATGACATTAATAATTACCAGCTCAAGGCTCAATTACACACTTAGATGAGTGGCACTATTAAAGAAAAGTGGATTTATATCCACGTTGCAAATCCAGTGACTCCTGTCTGGTCTCCCTGGTTCTATCCTCACTCCCCTTTGTCAATTTTTAGCCAGAGGATCATTTATTTTTTTAAAAATGTTTTAAAGAATTATTTATTTATTTGAGAAGGGGTTGGGAATAGGGGCAGAGGGAGAGAGAATCCTGAAGCAGACTCCCTGCTGAGTGCAGAGCCAGATGTGGGGCTCCATCCCAGGACCATGATCATGACCTGAGCGGAAATCAGGAGTCAGCCGCTTAACCAAGTGAGCCACCCGGATGCCCCATTCAGCCAGAGGATCATTTAAAAACATACCCTGTCACATCCCTGTACAGATAGTCTGTTGCCTCTCATCCTGTTCACAGTAAAAAGCACAAGTCCTTACAGAGCCCATATGGCCTTCACTCTCATCCGCCCTGAAGTTTGGACCTCATCAACCCCCACCCTTTCCCTTCTCACTTACTTCTCCTCAACTGAAGTTCTCCCAGATTGAGTGAAGCAAGCTTCTACCCCCAGACTTTGTAACTGCTGTTTCCCTTCATAAGATAATTTCCTCACTTCCTTTAGGGTCTGCTCACCTGTCTCCTTGGCAAAGAGGCCTCCCTCAGCACCATACCTACACACATAACCATTTCCCAGACTCTCCCATCTCCCCTGCTCTATTTTCCCTAGAGTATGTCTCTCAATGCTTTATATACATACCTGTTGTCTCCATGTGAGAGTGCAACTGTTTCGTTCCTGTTTTATCCCCGGTGCCTACACTGTGTGTGACTTAGAGAGGGCACTCAATGAATATTTATTAAATGCGAGAATACATTCAAGTAGCCTTCTTGATTACACTGATTTTTTTTCCCTATGGTTTTCATCTCAATTTGTATTAGGCTATCATTGTTTTTATCTTGTAATGGGGTGACAAAGAGGTTACACCAGGAATAGACACGTTAGCTCTCATGTTGTGGTTCTCTTGTGATTGCGTTTTATATATATATATATATTTTTTTTTTTTTTTTCTTTAAGATTGGTTTTGAAGACAGTCACTCATTTTGTCATGGAGAGTTTAGTTTAAGTGAAATAATATATTCCCTGTTGTCAACTATATATAAATGCAGGATGATGTGATATATGGGATTGAAGTACTGAAAGGGGGATGCCTGGGTGGCTCATTCGGCTAAGCATCCTACTCTTCGTGTCAGCTCAGGTCTTGATCTCAAGGTCATGAGTTCAAGCCCTGCCTTGTGTTCCACGCTGGCCATGGAGCCTGCTATAAATAAATAAATAAATAAATAAATAAATAAATAAATGTAATGAAGGAATGGAGGCCTTCAGTGTTTCAGTACAACACACTTGCTCCCTCAGGATATCTTGCATAGTGCTTGTGACACGTGAGAATCTGGCTTTCACTCACAAGGCAGGATGTACTAGTCAGGGAGGTAGGCTATGTCCCAGGTCTCAGTGACTTCCCATAAGGAACGTTTGCTTCTCACTTTCCAGAGAGACTACTGTGGGTCAGGCAGACCTTCTCTATGCTACTCCTCTGCCTCTAGGGTCAAGAGAAGGCTGTGATCAGGCCTCTGTGGCCAGTCCCACTGGGGCGATGCTAGTCACATGACTCCAGTGTGACTGCAAGGGAGGCTGGGAATTACAGAGGAGCCCAGGAGTATTTGGTGAGATTAATAAAAGCTGCCACATTTTCAATCCCTATATATGAAATATTAACAAAGTATAAATGTTCCAGTACAGAAATATAAATATTTCCAGTGCCAACTTTAAAATATCCTTTTTGTGTGTGTCTACCATACTCTGAAGCCCACAGCTAAAACAGTAATGCCAGAAAACCCATATTTAACCAACATGTGATGTGTCATCTTGTTTTTGTCACTTCCTTCTTGGTCCTAAGATGGAAGAGAAAAACATCTAGTTAATAACGATGTCTTTTAAGAGATCTTCTGGATAATCAAGATCTGTTGCCACATCCGCATGGATGCCACATCCGCACGGATGCCACATCCGCATGGACATCACCTGTGTCTCCTTCAGTAGGCTAGTCAATAATGTTAGCTAGGAGATTAACAAATAAAGGAAGACAGTGAATTATATGCCCATGTTTATGTTTTTTTTTAAGATTTTATTTATTTGTTTGACAGACAGAGATCACAAGTAGGCAGAGAAACAGGCAGAGACAGAGGGGGAAGCAGGCTCCCTGCTGAGCAGAGAGCCCGATGAGGGGCTTGATCCCAGGACCCTGAGATCATGACCTGAGCCGAAGGCAGAGGCTTTAACCCACTGAGCTACCCAGGTGCCCCATGTTTATGTTGTGATTAAACTCTGTTTCAAAATCAGTTCTGCAAATTATAGATAAGAATGATTGCTAGAAGATTCTATTTGGGATGATTCTGCCTACTAGGGGCAAAGAAAAGGGATTAAAAACATTCCTTCTTCTCAAGAAACAGAAAACAATAGACCAGAACTATTTGCTGAGCATGCGCCGAGTAGGTTGCTAAGGGGATGTTCTGGGTCCATTACAGGCAGTCCCTGTCAAAAGAGAAGATAGTCAGTGGTGGACTGGATAAGAAACAGGCAGAGCTGTAAGCAGCAGGTCATGAAAATGGGAACAACACCTTCCAGTGAAAAAGGTCAAGGAAGGTGACTTCCACAGTGTGGGCCTCCTGGATCTGCAAGAGCAGACCACCCCATTCCCTTAGTGCCAACTTCATCCGTGGGTGCTTTCTTTTTCTCCTTCACCTACCTTCCCAGGGGCACAGCTTTTGTGATGTGATCACCTCCACACACCACCTCCCCAAATGCGCCAGCAACCTAATATGAGAACTGGCCTCCAGCCCCCAAGGAGGTCCACATCCCCAGTTTTGGACAACTTCTCCCATGAACCATGTTTTCCTGAGGAAGGTGTGGTAGATTCCAAGGCTTGGCAAAACTCCCTTCTAGGAAAGGGAGCATGGCCATTGTGTCTGGGTGCTGATTTACCCTCCCAGAGAGGGTCCAGGTTACTTGATCTTGGTGATGTTCAGAAATGTACTTCTCTACATAAGCTTCTGGAAGACTGTGCTTCCTTGAGCTGGGTGTGTGCTGTCAGCCTCTTCCTAGGATGTACCGTGAAGTCAATAGAACCACTTGTGATCCCATGAGCCAGATTTTCTGCATTGGATATGTGGATGGTCCAATAGCAACAGCCATCACAAAATCCTCACCTCATCCCAATAAAATGTGAGACCCAACTATAGTGTTTCAACCTTTGTTGTCACCTACACAATCACTACTTTGGTTATTGGTGGACTGTCCTCTCCAGCCCCTCATGTCATATAACCACACTGGCTACCTTTCCATTTCCATTCTACTTACTGACTCCTCTGATTTCTGATAACTTTGAATATCTCCCAATATGTGTATCCTCAGTCCAGGTGGGCTGCTATCTCCCACCCTATGCTGATGGCATCTTTCCTCTTTCTACTGGCCAGGCTGACCTTTTTAAATACTACTTGGGGTTAATGAGCTATAATTGAGCAAAGCTATAGTTATACGGTTATAGTTTCCTACCTAAAGGAAAACATTGGGGCTTAAAGGTCATGCCCAATGGCTTACTAACATTATGACCACAGACGTCATTTAATATATCTGAAACCCAAGGGGCGCCTAGGTGGCTCAGTGGGTTAAAGCCTCTGCCTTCGGCTCAGGTCATGATCCCAGGGTCCTGGGATCGAGCTCCGCATCAGGCTTTCTGCTCAGCAGGGAGCCTGCTTCCCTTCCTCTCTCTGCCTGCCTCTTTGCCTACTTGTCATCTCTCTCAAATAAATAACTAAAATCTTAAAAATATATATATATATCTGAAACACAAGATTCTTCATCTATGTATAATAAAGCCTGTCCTGTCCCCATATGGTTGTTGCAAGAGTGGGAGTGAGTCCACCATGAATGCAAAGGACTGAAAATGTTAAGCTAATGTCATCACTCTATTACTGAGAAGTTCCTGATGCTGGCTTTTCCCTTTCATTTAAAAATGTGGTTATTATATTATTTACACACAACTTTCATTTATTATTTAAAAATGTTCATCTCCCTTTTCTGTGTCCTCTGGAAGCACAGAAATCAACGGACCTTCTAGTTACACTTTGTTGTTGTAACCAAAGAATGGTATATCAGCTACTTGTCTTCCAGTTACTAAGCTAGCACAAAACTATTTGCTTGGAACTTTTGAGCATTTCCAGGCATTCTTCTACTCTGTTCAGTTGCAGTATTAAAGGCCCTTCCAGAGAGCACACTGGGATAGAGAGGCATCTGCAGATTTCAAGGTTATGGGAGAGGTTAGATGCAGCTGTTGGGATGAGTTTATGCATGAACATACCAGCTTTTTCCTGAAGCATGTTCTTCATACTGAAAATAAATGCCACTGGGTACCGAATTACATGTGTTTATGAGAAATTAATATTGATCTTTGCATATCAAATAAAAATGGCCAAACAGGCATTTTAATATAATATAATTTTAATATAGTAGAATGATAATTGATTCTTACCACTTAGGGAAGTACATTTGTTTCGTCTTTAGGATTCATTCTTGTAAACTGAACTGATGTACATGTAGAAGAGGGAAATGTGAATTTAGCATTTAGCATAAGAGACAATCTTGAGCATTTATTACGCTACGATGTCTGGTGAGCTAAGGGAATCTATCTTTATTCAACATCTCTGTAAAACAGCACTGTTTACCCCACACAAATATCTTGGAGCTTTACTCTAAATGACAAAAATCAGTGAAGAAAATTCTTTGCTAGATTTCTCCTCAATTACCATGCCAGGCACTTGATTCTTAACTGGGCAGAAGAAGGCGCTGATCTCAGGGGACGTTGTGAGGAGAGGAGGGCATGAAACTTAAAATAAATGCCAACTTAACTGTCATTCCCAACAACCATTTTGAAACTTATGAAAACGACTCATTTTGGATATATGCTGTGATAAGAAAAGTCAGTCAAGTTGGCCATAGAGTTCAGTAAGTCTTGCTAGATTAATGAACTGAAGTTAGCTTCAGAAGGGAAAGAATGTAGTAAGAGTCTCAGATGCAGTCATTTCAAGTGCCCATCTGATGATCACTAATGGTAACATTCCTTTTCCTATTGGGTCAGAGAACACGGAAGCAGTTATCTGCTGCAAAAGGAAGTTCAAGGGTGATTTGAAGTCCTGGGTAGGGTCCTCAGACCCAGAAATCAGGCATCCAGGCCAGCTTAGACTAATTCGCGTGTTTTGTCCAATGTCAAACATTGTAAAGCCTTGATTTAAGAAATTCCTGATTTAGAAAACATGTTTTGGATGTAGAGGAAGTACATTGATTTTTTTTGACAAAGATCATTTAACTATTATTTATTATTCAAGTGCATATTCTGTTCAAGATGGTGAGCCACAATCTCCGAGAAATGTGGTAGTTTATACTTTTTATTCAATAAGTTTCTATTTTACTGATAGCTCAGCATATGGTTATAGGAATAAAAATTATAGATGGAAAATAGTTAACAATAGTCAGTCCTTAGCACTGAATCTCTTTCCTAAATTAACACCTGAATTTTTCATTCTTTAATTTATTCTTAACTTAGTTTACCATTTTTAAAATTTAAATTCAATTAATTAACATATAATGCATTATTAGTTTCAGATGTAGAGTTCACTGATTCATTAGTCTTATATAATACCCAGTGCACCTGCCCTCCTTAACTCCCACGACACAGTTACCTCACCCCGCACCCCATTCCCCCCAGCAACTCTCTATTTGTTTCTTACAGTTAAGAGTCTTTTATGGTTTATCTCCCTTTCTGATTGTGTCTTCTTTTATTTTTTTTCCTCTCTTCCCCTATGACCCTCTGTTTTGTTTTCTTAAATTCCACATATGAGTGAGATTATATGGTAATTGTCTTTCTCTGATTGACTTATGTCACTTAGCATAATATCCACTAGTTCCATCCACATCATTGTAAATGGCAAAATTAATTAATTATTTATATATTCTTTCTTTCTTTCTTTCTTTCTTTCTTTCTTTCTTTCTTTCTTTCTTTCTTCTTTCTTTTTGAGGCTGAGTTGTATTCCATGGTATATATATATATACCGTATCTTCTTCATCTATTCAACTATTGATGGACATCTGGGCTCTTTCCATAATTTGGCTATTATGGACATTGCTGCTATAAACATTTGGGTGCATGTATCCCTTCAGATCACTGTATTTGTATCTTTGGAGTATGTACCCAGTAGTGCAATTGCTGGGTAGCTCTATTTTCAACTTTTTGAGGAACCCCCATACTGTTTTACAGAGTGACTGCACCAGCTTGCATTCCCACCAACAGTATAAGAGGGTTCCTCTTTCTCTGCATCCTTGCTAACGTCTGTTGTCTTCTGACTTGTAAATTTTAGCCATTCTGATTGGTCTGAGTTGGTATCTCATTGTGGTTTTGATTTGTATTTCCCTGATGTTGAGTGATGTGGAGCACTTTCTCATGTGTCTGTTGGCCATTTGGATGTCTTCTTTGCAGAAATGTCTGTTCATGTCTTCTGTCCATTTACGGATAGGATTATTTGTTCTTTGGGTGGGTGTGGAGTTCACTAAATTCATTATAGATTTTGGATACTGGCCCTACATCTGGTAAGACAATAGGGAATATCTTCTCCCATTCTGTCAGTTGTCTTCTGGTTTTGTCACCTAATTCTTTTCCTGTTCAAAAGCTTTCTGTTTTGATGAAGTCCCAATCGTTCATTTTTGCTTTTGTTTTCCTGCCTTTGGAGATGTGTCTAGCAAGAATTTGCTGTGGTTGAGGTCAAAGAGGTTGCTGCTTTGTTCTCCACTAGGATTTTGATGGATTCCTGTCTCACATTTAGGTCTTTCATCCATTTTGAGTCTACTTTGGTATGGTGTAAGGAAATGGTCCAGTGTCATTCTTCTGCATGTGGCTGTCCAATTTTCCCAACACCCCTTGTTGAAGAGACTGTCTTCTTTCCATTAGGTATTCTTTCCTGATTTGTCAAAGATTAGTTAACCATAGAGTTGAGGGTCCATTTCTGTGTTCTCTACTCTGTTCCACTAATCTCTGTGTCTGTTTTTATACTAGTACCATACTGTCTTGATAATTATAGCTTTGTAGTAGAACTTGAAGTCCAGAATTGTGATCCCCCCAGTTTTGGTTTTCTTTTTCAACATTCCTCTGGCTAATCAGGGTCTTTTCTGATTCCATACAAATTTTAGGATTATTTGATCCAGCTTTCTGAAAAATGTCAATAGCATTTTGAAAGGGACTGCATTGAATGTGTAGATTTCTCTGGGTAGCATAAACATTTTAACTATATTTCTTCCAATCTGTGAACATATTCTTTGTGTCTTTCTCAATTTCTTTTATAAGTGTTATGTAGTTTTTTGAGTCAGATCCTTTTCTTCTTTAGTTAGGTTTATTCATAAGTATCTTATGGGTTTTGGTGTAATTGAAATTTGATTGATTCCTTAATTTCTCTTTCTTCTATCTCATTGTTAGTATATAGAAATGCAACTGATTTCTGTGCATTGATTTTATATCTTGCCACATTGCTGAATTCCAGTATGAGTTCTAGCAATTTGGGGTGGAGTCTTTCGGGTTTTCCACATAGAATACCATGACATTTGTGAAGAGTGAGAGTTTGACTTCTTTGCTGATTCGGATGCCTTTTATGTTGTTTTTTTTTTGTTGTTGTTGTTGTTGTCTGATTGCTGAGGCTAGGAGTTCTGGTACTATGTTGAATAGCAGTGGTGAGAGTGGACATCCCTGTCATGTTCCTGACTTTAGGGGAAATGCTCCTAATTTTTCCCCATTGAGAACATTCACTGTGGCTTTTTGTAGATGGCTTTATGATATTGAGGTATGCTCCCTCTATCCCCACACTGTGAAGCGTTTTAGCCAAGAAAAGATGTTATTCTTTGTCAAATAATTTTTCTGCAACTATTAAGAGGATCATATGGTTCTTGTCCTTTCTTTTCTTTTTTTAAAGTTATTTCTTATTATGTTCTGTTAGTCACCATACAGTACGTCATTGGTTTTTGATGCAGTATTCCAGTGCAATGCAGATTCATTGTTTATGCATCATACCCAGTGCTCCATGCAATATGTGCTCTCCTTAATACGAACCACCAGGCTCACCAACCTCCTCACCCTCCTCCCCTCTAAAACCCTCAGTTTGTTTCTCGGAGTCCACAGTCTTTCATGGTGGGTGTCCGCCCTCCAATTTCCTCCACTTCATTTTTCCCTTCCTTCTCCTAATGTCCTCCATGTTTTTCCTTATGTTCCACAAGTAAGTGAAACCATATGATAACTGACTCTCTCTGCTTGACTTATTTCACTCAGCATAATCTCCACCAGTCCCATCCATGTTGATGCAAAAGTTGGGTATTCATCCTTTCTGATTGCTGAGTAATATTCCGTCATATATATGGACCACTTTTCTTAATATGATGTATCAGGTTGATTTGCAGATATTGAACCACCTTTCTAGCCCTGGAATAAATCCCATTCATAGTGGTGAATAATTCTTTTACTGTACTGTTGGATCCTACTGGCTAGTATTTTGCTCAGAGTTTTTGCCTCTGTGTTCATCAGGGATATTGGTCTGAAATTCTTTTTGTTGGGGTCTTTGTCTGATTTGGGGATCAAGGTAATGCTGGCATTATAGAATGAGGTTGGAAGTTTCCCTTCCATTTCTATTTTTTGAAACTGGTATTAATTCTTCTTTAAGTGTTCTTTAAATGTTTAGTAGAATTCCCCTATGAGCCAATCAGAACTAGACTCAGAAATCTAGCTGCCCAAACTTGCCTTGCTCATTGAGATTAGGTTGTTTACTGCCATGTGTTTGGCCTCTGTTGTGCCTTCTGCAAGAAATGCCCTGCACAAACCAACTTCCCCACTCTTATCTCATCATCATTTAAGGATCCTTGCTACTCCAGGTCTGGTCCCAGCAGAGATAGCACATGGGGACCATGCATGCCGGGTTTCAGCTCCACAACCTGGGGAATCTGAATCTTTCTGTGACAAGATGTCCATGAGATTCACCTTCTCTTTCAAGCATGAAAGCACCACTGGTCCCTGCTGCTCATCCATCAGATTCAGCTCAGAGGCTGCCTCCTCCAGGGAGCCCTCCAGTTCTGCCCTGCCATCCCATCCCATGGCAGCCTGCAGCAGGGAGAGGTAGAGAGACAGGGTGGCCCCGTGGTGAGGTGACATGCCACATCCCAGTCCCTGAGGCTCTGTCCCCTGCTGCCTGGGACTCTGTGGGGGGACATGGATTACTTGTCAGGGTTCCCACTGGTGGCAGCGTCGACTCAATCAGGGAGGAAGTGAGTCCCCTTGGGAATGCTCACCCTGCACTCCATCCCTTCCCAAAGCTGTGCTGGAGATCTCTGCGGTGGGAGCAGCTGGGAGGTGGGACCACCTGCTCACGAGGGCCTTCAGGGATGGTGGAAACCTGGTGCAGCCCAAACACACAGGCCTCCTCCATGTCCCACTCCGCAGACAGCAGGCTGCCCACTGGGTGCAATGGGTCCACGCCTCGCTGACCTTCCTCGGGGCCCACGCAGAGATTTTCTGAGGGTTCCTGGAGGACGCCCAGACAACACACAGGCTTCTAACCAAAGGTGCCAGTCTTTCCTGCCACCTCTCTCCTGACCCCCCAACTGCGCAAACTCAGCCCCAGTTTGTCTTCCTCATCCATCTCTGCGATGGATGTCACCCCAGGGCCAGCCCCCAGTGCTCCACGCTGACCCTGTGAGCCCCCTCCCAGAATGATCCAGCCCTGTCTCCCCCACCCTCATTCCCCTGCTCCCACCGTCATGCAGATCTGTGCAGAACACACTCACACTCGTGCCCACCAGCGCCCTGTGTCTCCAGGTCTGAACCCTCCCCTGGTGCCTCTACCCTGCCCTAGGGAAGGGCGGTGCAGCGGCCCTGCTCCCTGCCCCTTGCCCCATCATCTTTGCCCTGGTTCTCCAGCCTTGGAAGCACAGATCTCAGCATTTATACTCCTGTGCTCCCTGCCTAGAACAGTGTGCCCCCTGCCCTCCCAATTACCTTCATCTGTTACACACCTCTAGGTATGGCCTCTGACTCTATTTGCCATCACACTATTGGAATTCTCTGCAGAAATTGCTATTCCTTGTCCTCTTGTTCTTGATTTCCTGGCCTTGTCCCTCACTAGGACAGAACTCCATGGGTCTTCGGGCCTTACTGGCTTGTTTTCTCCATTACTGGCCCCCCACCCGCCATGTGCCCAAACAGTGCCCAAGACATCAGAGACGCTGCAGAGATACGCCATGTGTGGGTGCAAAGGAAGGCGGACACACCCAGGCACACTAGAGTAAAATAGACTCACACGGGTGGATCCTTCTCCAAACTCCTTCTTGGCCCTTTCCTGTTGGCTCTGGGCCCAAGGCTGCCTCCCCTGCCTCCACTCCCAGGCCTTCTAGGGGGGCTGCCTTGCACCAGCAGTCCATGGAAGCCTGCATGGTCGAGGGAGGCACTAGGCCCCATTGTTGGGACAGCCCCCCACTGGGCTCAGCAAATGCTACTTCCCTGTCCTCCCTCCAGGCCCAGGGATGGGTCCACCTCCCCTGTGGCTGGAGCCTGGGAGCCCCTTCCTTGGTCCTACACTCCCCCCTGCTACAGCTGGGAACTGTCTCCTGGTCACCTCCTCCTCTGCACCCCATGGGACAGTGCTCCTTCCTGCCACCTTCCCTGCTCCCTCAGGGCACTCTGCTCTCTGGGAAGAGGACTATGGAGGCTTTCCTCTCCTTAAACACTGCACACACACGTTGTTTATTTCCAGTAGTTTATTGATCTACAGATACATTTTTGAATTTATTTAAAATTTAAATTAAGTCTATTTTAAAATTTCCAACTGTGTTTTTACATTTTTCCGGTACTCACAAAACAACTACAATCATCTAGATTCCGCGTCATGGGATGAGAGCGTGTGCACGCGCCCTCGTGCATGGGCCACTGTGTCTGTCATCCAGAGAACACTTGGTATTTTGACCACTTAAAATTCATAAGTGTTAAACAACAAACAGTATCTTCAACAAACTAATAGGGATGAAGGAAATGTGTTACAGAACAAGGAAGAAATGGCTGCAAATTCTTACGATTTCCTATCAATAAATTTAAGACTACACTAACGCTATGAACTTAGGACTAAACTATGAATTGAGGAATAACATTTGAGTTGAGGACTAAGATTTGAATTAAGAGCTAAGATTTGGATTTACGACTAAACCATGAGTTCAGACTAAATTTTAGTTGAGAAGTACACTAGCGACTTTTACAGTTTTGTGGGATGTTGTTTTGGAAGGTGGGATGATGTTGTTTAAGTTTTCTTCTCTTTTTCTTTAAGGAAATTCCACATTATTCCCATAAATACTGAGTTCCTTTTACACATGTGTAAGGCAAGTATTGGCCCACAGAAACAGTCGTGTTTGGAATCTCTGTCCATGTCCATAACAGAGGATGTCTTCAGTCCTAGTGACATGGATTTCAATGCACACACAATCTTATGGTCCATAGCTGTAGAGGGTCTAATGGGGAAAGTCCGGACTGAGGACACTATGCACGGAGGAGTGTCTCGACATGCAGCTGCGGGGGGAGCAGGCTACACAGATGACCGTCCCTGGGGCCCCGGTGGAGACCCAGGCGCTCGCCTAGAGAGAGAGCCGTCGGACAGGCCACCAGGACTTCCCCGCAGAGGCTGAGCTGGGCTGTGGCTGTTGAGCGCCCAGCGGGCCTGAGCCCGGTGCCCCCCGCAGGCGACCACAGGTACCGGAGCCCTCCCAGGGGGACCTCCCCGCTCCCCGGGGGCCCGAGGACCCCAGGGACCCCGTGACACTTGCCCAGCTGTGCGGGCTGCGGGCGCAGCCGCAGGAGCAAGAGGGTCACTCCGGAAAGGCAGGCGGTTGGACTCCAGGCCGGCCAGCGTCTGCCTCAGGCGGTCGTGTTCTCTCCTCAGCTCCCAGAACTT